>PVKU01006578.1:0-101405 GCA_004027475.1 Anoura caudifer
CCTTTGTAGGTAACTGTCTCCTTTTCTCTTGCTGCTTTTAAGATTCTCTCCTTGTCTTTCATCTTGGGTAATGGAATTATGATGTACCTTGGTGTGCTCCTCCTTGAGACTTCCTGGAAGTCTATTTCCTTTGCCAGATTGGGGAAGTTCTCCTTTATTATTTGTTCAAATAACTTTTCCACTTGTTGCTCTTCCTCTTCTCCTTCTGGTACCCCTATAATTCAGATGTTGGAACATTTAATGATGTCCTGGAGGTTCCTAAGCATCTCCTCATTTTTCTTGAATTCTTGTTTCTTCATTCTTTTCTGTTTGGTTGTTTCTTTCTTCCTTCTGGCCTACTCCATTGATTTGAGTCCCAGTTTTCTTCCCATCACTATTGGTTCCCTGTGCATTTTCCTTCATTTCACTTAGTGTAGCCTTCATTTGTTCATCTACTTTGTGACCAAAATCAACCAATTCTGTGAGCATCCTGATCACCAGGGCTTTGAACTGTGCATCTGATAGGTTGGCTATCTCTTAGTTGCTTAGATGTATTTGCTCTGGGGACTTGAGCTGTTCTTCCGCTTGGGCCATTTCTTTTTTTCTTTCTTTCTTTTTTTTTTTTGGTCTGGTTGTGCCTATTACATATGAGGGGCAGAGCCTAGGTGTTCTCTGGGATGGGGCAACTCAGTCACTGAGTTGTGATACTCTATGTGGGGGCAGGGTCAGAGAGGAACAATGGCGCTTGCTCCACTCTCTCTTGGATTTCAGTGCCTTCCACTGCTTCCCACAAGCAAATTGGGCACCTCTGGTGCTGATTTCCATGTGGGTGGGCTTGTGTACATTCTAGGACCCTATGGGTCTCTCCAACAAACTCTCCTGTGAGGCTGGGAGTCTCTCCTGGCACCTCAACCCCCACAGATGTTTTCAATTGGTGCTTTTAGGCCTTATTTCCCAGTGGTGGGGCTTTGAGTTGCACTGTCTGTCTTGCTCCCCGTTTTCGCCTGTTTTATCTGTGTGCGAATGCGTTACCATGGTCAGCCAGCTGGCTTCCATGCCTCATTGGGTCTGCCCATTGCCACCCTGCACCCAGTGTCTGCTAGCGGATACCTGGGTGCCCAGAGTCTGCCACCCACCGCTTTTTCCTGCTGTGACCCCTCTCCATCAGCCACCAACTCTGCCCCTCTTACTGGTCTAGATAAATGGTTGTCAGTCTTCCATACAGTTCAATTTTCTGTCAGTTCTGGTTGTTGTTGTTTTTTTTTGTTTCTAAATTTTTGTTGCCCTTAATTTTGGTTGTGCGAGGAGTCACAGTGTATCTACCTATGCCTCCATCTTAGCCAGAAGTCTCATGTTACATATATATTTTTAAGCCCTTTACTTTTAATATGTGTGTGTCTTTCAATCTGAAGTAAGTCTCTTTTAGGCAGCATATAGATGGGAGAGTTTTTTTGTTTGCTTGTTTGTTTGTGTAGGCTGTCTGATTTGTTGGCATGAGAAATCAGCTGATAGACTTAGAGTTTCCCATTGTTATATGATTGGTTGTTATCCTTTTTCTGCCTTCAAGATGCTCTTTTATCTTTAACTTTTGTCATTTTAATTATTATATGTCTTGCTGTGGATCTCTTTGTGTTCATCTTGATTGGGATTGTCTGTGTTTCCTGGACCTGAATGTTTGTTTTCTTCCTCAGGTTAGGAAAGTTTTCAGTTATTATTTCTTGAACAGGTTCTTGATCCCTTGTTCTCTCTCTCCTCTTTCTGGTACCCAATGTTGAAGATGTTGTTATGTTTCATGTTGTCTTAAAGTTCCATTAAACTATCCTTGTTACTTTAAAATTCTTTTTTTTGTTCTATTGGATAATTTTCAGTATTCTGTCTTCCAGATGGCTAATCCGTTCTTCGATATTACCTAATCTGTTGTTGATTTCCTCTAGTATATTTTTCATTATAGTTATATTCTTTGGCTCTGGTTCTTTTTTCTTTCTCCTAACTCTTTGTTAATGTTCTCACTGTATTCCTCCATTCTTTTCCTGAATTTGATGAGTTTCCTTATGACTATTACTTTGAATTCTTTATCAGCAAATTATCTCAATTTCATTAGGGTTTTCTTTTTTTTCTTTTATTTGGAACATATTTGTCTTTCTCTTCATTTTGTTTGCCTTTTTGTGTTTTTTTTATTTCTATGAATTATCTTAAATTGCTACTGCTTCCGATCTTGAAACAGTGACCTTATGTAGGAGTCACCTCTGTGTAGACTGTGTGTGGAGGGTGGTTTTGGCAGGCTGGCTGGAGCTGAAACAGCTGTTCAGCTCTGTGTGTGCCCAGGGTGCTGGCTGGCATGGTCTGGAGTGTGCTCAGGATAAGGTGGTCCAGGGTGCACAGATTTAGGATTGCCCAGTTGTGCTGGCTGGCTGAATTGGATTGGGCAAGAGGTAAGGTGGCCTGGTGCATGCTGAGGCAGTTTTGCAGGCCAGCTACAGTGTCTGGACTGAGCTCCCACTTAACACCATCTAGGTGGAGGAGAATGTGAACAGCAGAGCTCACTGGCGTCTCCAATCCAGAGAGTTCCCACAGTCCCACACTTGTTTGACAATCACCTTGAAGTTAACAAATGGATTTTTTCACATATGGCCTAGGTGCCTTTTATGTTACTTTTTTTCATCTCTGTTCTCCACCAGCCAAGTTTGAATGGACCTCCCAGTGCCTCCCTATTTTGTGTTGCCCCATAGGGCAGGGTTCCTATGGTTAATGTGTCTCCATCTCTCCTGCCCTTGTCCATATAGTACCTCTCACACTTCTTGTGCAGAAGCTGTTCAATCTGTCTTTGGTTGTTCTTCAGGAGGAATTGCTCTATGTGTTGATATAGATTTGGTGTGTTTGTGGGAGGAAGTAAGTTCAGGGTCTTCATATTCTACCATCTTGGACCCTTCTGTAACAAGTTGTTTTTATCTTACTGCTTTTAAGATTCTCCCTAACCTTTAACTTTAGACCCTTTAATCAAAATGTGTTGGTGTGGCTCTCTTTGTGTTCCTCTTGTTTGTAACTCTCTGTGCTTCCTGGATGAATGTATGTTTCTTTCACCAGGTTAATGAAATTATTATTTATTATTTCTTCTAATAGTTGTCTGCACCTTTCTCTCTCTGTTCTTTTTATCTGACTTCTATAATGCCAATGTTGGTCACTTGAGGCCCTATAACCCCCTTAAGCTACCTTCACTCATTTTTATTATTCTTTTCTTTTTTCTGCTCTGAATGGATGTTTTGCTGCTGTATCTTTGAGTTCTTTTTTTCTTTTCTATGCTTCATCTAGTCTGCTCTTGATCCCTCTATTGTGTTTTTCAGTTTCATTATTGTAGTCTTCTGCTCTCTTTCTTATAGTGTCTTATGTCTTTATTGAAATTCTCACTTTGTTCATGTGTTTTTATTCTGAGCTAGAGTGCACCTTTATGACTGTTATTTTGAAATTTTATCAGGTAAATCACTTTTCTTCAATTTATTAAGGCCTTTTTCTGAAGTTTTAACTTGTTACTTTGGAACATTTATCTTGCTTGACTTCTTACATTGGTTTCCATACAGTAGATTAAGCAACCACCTTTCTCAGTCTTCAAGATGTAGCCTTGTATGGGCGATAAACCTATCATTCAATGCTGGCATATTTCAAGCCTTTGTGATTGTCCAGTCAGCCTACTTTAATTTTAGTGTCTCTCTATAACTAAGGTTGTGCCAACACCTGTCAGTGACTTAAAGGGGAGGATCTCAGTCAGCACCTACTTTCAAGATTATTGGAAACCAGACTGTCAGGAAGCAGCTTTTAAAGCATGCAAATATACCTCTTTCAGGGAAGGCTTGGAGATAAGTATTTTTGTCTGTTTCCCCTGCACTGACCTATGGGGAGATTGCTAGAGAAGAACTATTTTTCCCTGTGTTACCATCCTGGTGAACTCATGGACACAACCCCCATTAGGCACCAGAGCCAAGTGATTAAGAGGCATTCCTTGGGCAGCAGCCGCAAAAACTGGGACACCAGTTGTAAAAACTAAGTTAAATGTACAGGTGCACGTTCAAGCTCCCCTCCAGGAGCTACTGACACACTGGAGTGTAGCAGAGGGAGAACGTAAAGATAGTGACCTCCCTCCAAGGATTACAGTCAGCTCTTATGAGTATGTTTAATCAGAAGCCTACTCTTGGGCCACAGTTATGAAAAAAGCTAATGAGCCTCTCTCACTGAAAGTCTGTTGCCTCTCTGCTGTGTCCTGGGGGTGGTGACTAGTAAGATCTCTTTCTCTATTACTGTCCTGTGGGTCCCACCAGGGTAAGCCCTGCTGGCCAGCTGAGCCAGGCAATGTGGAGGGGTCCCTTGGGCAGCAGCAGCAAAAACTGAGGTGCCAGATGAAGGTACAAACTTCTTTCCCACAGATAGTGGTGAGCTGGAACAAGGCAGATGGAGAGCTCAAAGATATCACCTGCTGGCCCATGTTGTCAGAGAATATTTCAGTAGGGCCCTAGATGTATGATAATTTAGAAGCCTGCCCCTCAGTGCACCACTTTAAGATAAACAAATAAGCCTCTTTCACAGATTACGTATCTACAGCTACACAGTAGGAAGTGTGTCTATGTGAGGAAGTGAGTGGAGAAACCTAAGTCATCATCTTGAACAAGAATCTACATCATTTTTTAAACACTATACTGTATGATTTGGGATGACCATGATTATAGGAGATTTTCAGTGTAGTGCCAAAAAATACTGGTTGATATGATGCCCAGGAACAGATGTTTACTGCGTTCAATGCTATCTACCTTCCTGGGCCTTCCAGGTATTACCCAGTTTCCAGACCAAGTCACCGTTAGGCCACTCACACAACATGTAAAATGCACATCTTGAGCTGATGAAAATAAAAAGTGTCTGATGTACTCTGTAGTAAACATCCCTAATTGTTACATTTTCCCCATACTTTTTATTACTTGGTATGTTGTAGCTGTGAGGGGCGCTGCCATCTCTGGATCTATCAGAGGTAACTATAAAGTAATGGCCTCTGTGACTATTTTAAGCAAACACAAAGGGAATTAAACAGCCAAAATAGTTGTCCTTCAAAGTAATAACTTTAGAAACCCATATTGATTCCAGAAATTCTGAATTTATTCAAAATATTCTTAGACTCCCTCAGAAATGCTTAAAATTCATGGAAAAAAATATTGATGATTTACAAATGACATCTCACTTGTTCTTAGAAACAGTGCTACCCAGACAGATAATCTTCTGTACTTATCAGTTTTGCTTTTGAGGACTTTTGGCTATTTCTCAAAATTAAATGCACCTTCAAAATACAAAAATTGATCATCACTGATGACATTGAAAAGATTCTTAAAGCAATTACAAAAGAGGAGTGTTTTAAAAAGTTTTTCAAATGAAAGTAAGTAGCAATGTTGGGAGTATGTGTATGGCCTCCCGGGGTTGGTCAGAAGTGAAAGATGCGTTTGGAAGGATACATTCTGATAGATTTCTTTTTGTGAAGCCGCCATCACAGGTGTGTCATCTGTAGACCTTTCTGATTCTGTCAGACAAGGACATTTCCATCGTCCTCCACCCTTTGGAATACGACAAGTGATGGGGGTCAGGGTAGAATTAAGGAAAGCTAAATAAATATTTGCAGCTGGGGCTGGGAAAACAGAACATAAGCACTGAAAGGCAAAGTAGGAGGAAGAAGTTACTATGTTCAAGTATTTCCTAGGCACTGTTTCTAATGTTCTTGTTGGTGGCAGTTATTATTGAGCATTTACCATGAGACATTTACAATGCTTGTTATTTGATGTGCAATATCTTGTATAACTCTTCCAATAACTGCACCTATGGGAGGTGTTCTTATCAGTCCTTTATGAGTGAAGAGATAGAGGAATTTTTTTTTCTATCAGTAAATGGGCCTAGACAGGATTCATGGTCATGTTTCTCGGATTCCAAAGCCCATGTTCTCTCAGATCACACCAAGAAGCTAACCGAAACCAACATCCTACCCTTGATTTTTAAGAAGATGGCAAGTTCCGATACAACTAAGACACTCTCCGAGCCTGTCACATGATTTCTCTGGGTTCCATCAGGTATCTTCATTTCAGATTTGCCATCTTTTAAGATCTTAAAGCACATGCTTGGGATCGAGGGAACCACAATTAGCCATTATGGTACTATTTGGTACTGTTCTATTTAATTGATTGACTTTCCCTTTAAAACTTTACTAAATTTTTCTACATAGGCTTTTGGTGCATGTCTGTTTTCACCATGATCTTAATACATCCATGCTATGATAGGCCACCATTGGGAATTCATTACCTTAATTAAATACCTGTCAAATTGAAATAGTGGATGGACATAGACTAACATTGATATTTCTCTACAGATCATTATTGCTTAGGTTTTTCGTTCCTTTTTTCCCCTCTCTCATCCCACACATCATTTCTCACTCTTCCTTTGTAAGCTGAGATAAAAGGAACAAGCAAGCAGGAAGTCTTCTACCTGACTTCTGACTTCACATAACGTCACAGCCTACTTTAATTGGTCAGTTTCCTCCAATCTCTGTCATGAATGTTTTATCTGTTGGTTCAGGCACCAAGTCCTTGAGAGTAGATAGAAATCATGTCCAGCGAAGTGTCACACACAGCTCTTGACAGAATGCAAGAACGTCCAACTGATCAATTGGTACCATGGTGTGCGAGTCAGAAGCAAATGTCAAGCCTGGACGCCAGCTCTTCTTCTTAACATTGTGACAGTTTTTTCATCCGGTGAACTAGACATGGTGTGCAAGTATATTGTTGGGGCTCCTGGTTCTTTGGAATTAGGTATGTTAGAATTAGAATGTACCTACATTGGTTACAGCTTTGGGGGATGATTAAGCCTTTTGTTTTGTGTGATTAAAAAAAATAGAAGGCTGCTTGCTTATTTCCTCTGAGGCTTTTGAGTTTTCTCTGCTAGCAGGTGGCAAGGGCAGAGACTTTCCTTCCAAGGCCACTTCTTAGTCTCCGTTGTATTAGGCTTGCCTTCCTCTTCATTCCTCCCTTCTGCCTCCTTCCCTTCTGGCTTTCCCTCTTCTAGCTCTGTTTTGAATTCCCTGGGGAAGCAGTTCAGGGTCTATCCTGTGGGAGTCAGTTTTCAATTACTCTTTTTGCTCATGAAACACCTATCATCAGCTCCTTGTATTTTAATATCTAGACAGATGTATGTGCTGCACTAGAAGAGAGTGCTGTGGAATCTGGCGTGTCACGTGCCAAGATTAATCTATTCCTTGGATGTAGGTACTCACTTAGTTTTGCTTGACTGGAAAATTCTCATGTAGCTTTTGCTTAATGTCTGAGTAATTGGAGGGAGAAGGACTTTGTTCTGTCTTTCTCCTTTTGTGACTTCCTCTTTTTGCACTTTATTTGAGATTATGAGCAAATGTGATTTCAGATGAGGAATACTTAACAATGAGTCAGGGAGATGAAATTTCACCGAGATGCAGCACGCAGGAAGAAAAAATGTGTGAAAAATCACGTTAACGGGGTTGTCTTGGTAGCTAGTAAAGCAGAGGAAGGAAATTCCCGCACAGCAGGCTTTAATAAAATTGGCAGGCAAGGATGTTGGACTGTGTGAGAATACTGGGAAGGAATACAGAGATGCAGAGCAAATGAAGGAATCATACGGGCCTATCAGACATTCTCTTTCTGCACCTAATTTATTCTTTAAATGAGTTTCCAGATGAGAATTGTTTCCCCATAAATTTGCATTAGTAGATTTCAGAGCCTGGTTGTATACTTCTTCCAACACAGAAGGTTAACAAAGTATTAGGCAACATTATGGCTTGATACTAAAGATTTCTGATCCCAAGGACACTTCATAAAGACTGGACATTTATATCTGTGCATCCCAGACTTTGTATTTGGAAATTCAAATGTTCAAAGAAGATGAAGTAAGACACGGTCATTACTTAAGAAAAGAAGAAATTCATCATGTGATTGTATTGAAGACACACACACAATACATGCTCCTCAAGGGCTTTAAAAACATTATTGGATTTTCACACAAGTTTTCTGGAATTTTTGTATTTATCACATTAAACAAGGCTACTACCAATATAAATGTAGAAGTTCTATTTTCTTATTGTCTTAGTCACTTTACCAAGAACCCACATTTATTTATTTGTTTTGTCTATTGTTTGTATCTTCACCACCTACCAGTTTGGAGGATTCTTGAGAGCAGAAGCTTGTTTCTCTACTTCATAGGTATATCATCCATGCTTAGAACATTTGGGGCAGATAGTAGATGCTCAATAAGTTTTTGCTGAATGAATGATGTTAAGATATCTGGGAAAGTTTGCCTCACGTGAGTGAATCATCTAAACCAGAGGTGGCAGCTAGCCCAGAACTCCCCGATCCCATTATGTCAGTGCCTGTCCTTTGAGTCACTCACTGCAAGGGCTTTCATGCGAGGGGGCAGCATGATCCCAAGGCAGTCTGCAGGAGAGACTACAAGTGGGACATGGTGTGTCCCTATATGCCGGATTATTTGCTTACATTTTTAAAAATATTAGTGGGGATAATAACTTTACCACTTACCTTTTAGAGACTTCTGCTGAAAGGCTCTCCCAGACTGCGGTTGGTGGCCATGAGACTGTCAGCAGCTTTCGGAGCAGAGGCCCAGGGACTTTAGCCCCCACCAAGTGCTTAACTAGGAAATGGCTTAGAAAAGGCCAAGCAACCAATTTTGCTGGTGACCCAAGGCTGAAATAAATGCTGTCCTTAGAAGTGGAAGGTCACTTTACAAGGGTGTCTGTCACTCTGAGCTTCTTTACCTCCAGAGGAGACTAGGAGCTTAGGACAAAGTAGGGATAAAATGCCTACTTTAGCTGAAGGTATCTATTGTATTAAAAGAGGGGAGGAAATAGGCTAACTCCTGTGCCCCTGCTTTGTACTATGTCCTGGTGGAGAGAGGAGAGGCCCTCAGCTCCTGCTGTTCTCAGTGGGGTCCCTCCAATAGCAGTTCTTGTATTAACCACTTCACTGTTTTGTCCTCATCTCGTTATCTGTTCTTGTTAGAATCTTTATTATTCATGGATGCAAAAAAATCCCATCATTAAACCATCATAAATATTCATAACACTTTGCAATTGTGTGCATTTCATTAGCCACTTGGCAAAACTTCTCTGAAGTACCAGAGTTTTAAGGAAATCTGGTTAATGAGACCAGAGCCCAGGAAATACAGGGTGGTTTTCCTACTTTACATTATTTGATTTTAACCTGAAAACAAATGCAGAATATAAATAATAATTAAAAGAAATAAGCAGGGGAGGCATTCCCTTGCTTTGCAGTGAGGAGCCACACATTCCTCTGCTTTGTCTAGATTGTGCTTTTGTGTCAAGTAGAAGATAAGGGTAAACACTGTCCTGTAAGAGGGGAAATCAGGAGGCTGCATTGCTAATGGATTCATCCAGGAGCCTACAAAGGCCAGATAAACCCCCTGCTTCAGTTAACAGGGACTTCTCAAGTTCTGTATAATTACTGACTTCAGGTTGGAGTTGAGATAAGCATGGCCCTTTTGTTGGACTTATTATAGCAGCTGGCCATCCCATTTTCAGTGCCTGTGAAAGAATTATATCCATCTCTCTCTCTTCTTCTAATCCAGTTTATCTAAACTGTGCACCCTCCATCGGTATGGAGAGCTTTTCACGGCAGTAAAAGGGAACCCAGCAAACTTCTGCAGAGACCGAATAGAACCAGGAATGATGTGCTTCCCAACCACCAGCGCTTCTCATCAGGGCACACAGATTTGAACCAGTGAGGACATTTTTTGTTTTGGACCACCCATTCCTCTGGCTGAAACATTTATTTCCTATCTTTTCAGCTTAAGAATTCTCACTACTGAAAAGGAATTTTTAAATGGCATGAGGTTGTAGGGAGAAAATATTTGTACGACTGTGTTTCATGGCCCTTGCCTGCCCTCCAGTAGGATGCCTCCATACCATTGCTGACAGCACTTAACTTTTGATAATTAGAGGCCTTCCCTACGGCTAACAGGTGCCAGAAAAGTTCAGTAACATCCGAGACTGCTCAGCAAGTTCTGCTTTCCCTGAGGAGCTTATGCCAAGCAGAAATGACTTACCACCAATCCAAGTATTAACGGGCTGCGCCTTACGTCACATTGTTAGGAAATGTCACTTGTTAATGGGACAGCGCTCCAGATTCCCCAGCAGAGGACCAATTAAGGCAGGCTCTCCTTGGTCTGCTCTTGTGGAACTAGTGGGTCCTTTTTTTCCACTATTGATTCCTGAGCTCATTTGTGGTGGTGTTTGGCATTCATCTCATTGTTTGTTAGCCCATCTCAAATACTCTGTAATTGGAGTCTTATTCTCGTAACTCCTCCCTGTGCCGAGTGATATGGGATATCAGCAGGGAGAAGGGGCTCTTTCCACTAGTTATTTTATATTTTACCCCATCCAAAAAAAAAAAAAAAACCCTGAGTATTCAAGAAAATCAAGTGTCATTTTATATAATTTATTGTGTCAATTTAGTTGTAGTAACCTTTGAAATATGGCAAATTTCTTCAGTACTATAACACTCAAATTCAAAATTGGGTTTTTAAAATTCTAGCAGTGTTAATTACTCCCTCTGTGCTTCCATTGCACTTCTTCATAGCCCTCTTATCCTATCATATTTGTTTAATAGACAATTTTGCTTGTGAGAAACTGTGATTCACCCGGGCTGACTCAAATAATGAGGACTTTGGTTAAGGATGCCTGTGAAATCATGGAGTCAGAAGCTCATGAAAACCTCAAAAGAGAAGCTGGGTAATGACCAGGCATTGCGGTGACTGGAACTAGAAAGTGATTCTGGGTTGAAGGAAGCAGCTCTATGGAACTGAGCAGGAAAAAAAAAGTTAGGGCTTTGCTAGAAGAAATGTGACTAAGATGTATGTTTTCTGTGTATCTGCCCCTTTTTGGTTTATCCCCCTATCTTCTGACTCATTCTGTGTATTTGATCTCTTAAGAAGGATTTACTACTAGTCCTCCGTAATTGACTAAATAGCAAGTAATGGCAGGGATGCATTTTCCTTGCCAGAACACATATAGGACACTGACTAACCTGTGGATTGGCTGCCTCAGAGTCAGGTGCCCCCTCCTTGTCCAGTCAGCTGTGACCCACGGATGTGTGATGTGGTATACATGTGGCTTCGTTTCTTTTCCTTGGAAGGGATTATGGATTTGACAAGCTTCATAACTGATGTGTGTAAACCTGTAATGACTGGGAGCTTTACCTAAGTGAAGCCAGCCCTCCTATTCAAAATATCCATAGTGCTTGGCACAGGTTTGGGTCTATGGTAGGTGCCCCATAAATGATAGCTAAGTGAGTAAGTGAATTCTTATATTCTTCTTTCCTGGGACTAGTTCTGGATGAAGTAAAGTAACTTGCAGTCTGCTTGTGATTTTATATCATTTACTTGCCAACAAATAGGGAATTACAGGGTTCTGGATTCTAAAATACGACATATCTCACTTTCCCTCTGTCCTTTATGTATTTTTTTTCTTGTTTTGTAAGAATCAAGCCATTGCGGAAGAGGTAGCAAGTGAATGATCTACGACTGTGGCTGCTATCACAAATACATAAGCTGGGTGGCTTAAACAATGGAAATTCTTGCTTCACAGTTCTGGAGGTGGGGACATCTGAGATTAAGGTGCCAGCCAGCATGGCCAGGTTCTGGTTGGGTCCTCTTGCCAGTCTGCAGACAGCCTTCTTCTCACTGTGACCTCACATGGTGGAGAGCAGGCAGAAGCCAGCTCTCTTATGTTTCCTCTTACAAGGACCCTAACTCCATCATAAGGACTCTGCCCTCGGGACCTAATCACCTGCCAGAGGCTTTGTCTCCAAATATCATCACATTGGTGATTGGGGTTTCAACATAAGAATTTTGGAGGGACACAAACGTGCAGCCTGTAATAAGGCTAAACCTCATTTGAAGGTGAGAAGCTAGCTGTTTTCTCTAGTACCCTGAAGTCACTCGCCATAAAAAAACTATTGAATAAGTCCCCACAAGCATCCACAGGAAAAGCTGTTTCGAAAAATACAAATTTGTATTACGGTTTTTAAGGGGGCCTGGGCCTATTCCATCGGAGGGAAGGCTGGAAATCCCCCCTCAGAATATGAACTCCTCCCACTACATCATGTGCTTCTCAGGGCCATGGACAGACATCACAAATGCCTGGGGCAGGTGGCATGGGGCACCCCCTCCCAGGGATTGCAGGCACGTCGTCACATGACTGCGCTTCACACCCTCAGGCAGATTTCCCAATGGGATTGTCTCTAGCTGGAACTGCACCAAGGTTCTGGGACCATGGAGGGCAGCACCATCACGTAGCACCAAGTACAGAGTTACGCTGGGCAAAGGCCTCTTCCTGCCAGGGCGTGCCTCCATGGCCTAGTCACCATTCAGTTGTCCAGCCTGCACATCTATAAACTTGACCAGGGCAGAGGAGGCGGTTGGAAGCAGAAGAAATATTTTACTGATTGGAAAAAAAAATCAATCTTCCCATTTGCAGATCTCCCCCCTACACAAAAAGAACACTTTTTTTGAGGTGTCCTTTTGGTTTTTTCCATGTTGCTTGAGAGGAACACTTTCCAGTACTTGGGGGCCTGCTTCTAAGATGCTGCATGTACCCGATGCATTTAAGAACTAGGTTTCCTGATGACAATCACCTTTGCTTCCTTCTCTGCTGTCTCTTGTGCTTCCCAGAGCATTTTGGGGTGTTTTGGTCAATTTCTGTGAAAAGAATACTCATCAGCTTTTTCTTCCTCCTGTCCGTGGAGCTGACAAAGTTTGGGCCAGAGTGGCGTGGTGTCGGAGCCTGCTGTGAGCAGCTCAGCTAAGGGGTCTCGTGTCCTCCGTAGACAGAGTAGATAATAAGTCTTGTGGGCAGGATCGATGATAAAAGAAAGAAAAAAAATCCCAGAACTAGAGATAAGGACAGCCAGATTCCAGCTAAAACTGATTCAGCTTGCTAATGAATCCACTGGCTGGGACTGAATTCTTGATACTCTTCTCACTTCTCAAATCAAGTTTAAAAATTGATTCCATGCCAGTTGCAAGGGGCAGAGCTGTCACTAACCAGGGAGATTAACTTGCTTTGTTGCATACTGACGGGGACCAGAGAAGGGCGAGACCCACGCAGAATGCAGGGCACACTAATTCATGGCGACCTCCAAATCTGAAGTAAAAGTAAACCAGGGGTTTGTAATTTGCACATGTACAGTCCAGACTAAATGAAACCCAGTGAAGAAATGAATTTAAGGAAGTCACAAACCAACATGAAATTTTGTCACCTCTCTGGAACCTTGCACCCAGATGGGTCATTCCTTGGAGGTGCAGATCCCAGACCTCTAGTGCTCAGAGTCCACACTCTCATACTTAGCCAGCTGGACCAACAAGCAAAGTTGTGGATACAGACATTGGTGTAATGATGGTTCTGCCTCATGGCAGAACATGGAGGAGCACGGTGGACAGAAAAATCAGGTGCATGCACTGAGGAAAAGATGCCAAGGATCCAAAATGCCAAGTGATGTTCCCTGTCAGTGTAGACAGTTTTTCGTTTACATCTGGGGCTCTGGAAAATTCTCTACACTGTGATCAGGTCTGTAAACACCACAGTGCTCGGCTGGCCATCTTCTAGCAGGACTTCTTTAAACCACTACATTCTCGCCCTGTGTCATTAGATGTTATCGGTCCAATGTTTAATTGTATCTAAAGTGACCCTCAGTACCCTTTCAAATATGGTGCTTCTTGGCACAGGCAACGCCAAGGAAAAAAAAATGCTGTGAATACACTATTAGAAAAAAATGTAAAAGAGAACATAGGGAAACTACTGAAAGAAATGACACTACAAATTATTTTCTCTTAAATTCTCAATTTTTAGAGAAGTTTGAATATGCACATAAGCTGGGGATGACTTGAGAAATTGTAGAATTAAAGTGACATTTGAAAAAGTCTACTTTTATAATAAAGCCATCAACTCACAGACAAGAAAATTTGGGAAGTTGCCTAGTCCCCTCTCCCAGTTACAGTGCATATGAAACTTCCTAAAGAAGGGGTAAACCGTTTGTTTTCCTTCGGCTGGAGCACTTCATCAAGTTCTTAGGAATGAAGAGCAACACAAATGGGGGCCCCTGTCCAAATCCTGCATCAACTCGATTCTGGTTCTTTCTCGAGGCTACCTGAATTAAGTTGCTTTATCCTCCCGTTTCTCCAGGGGAGAATGACAACAATCCTCCTTTCCATTTAATTCTTCCCAAGCTTGTTGGAAAGAGCCATTAGTTTATGTTTTATTCTTGATGCTGTAAGATCTTGGGATGAAATATTCTTGATAAACCACAAAGCCTATTACTATTTTAAGTACCCGCATCTTCCAGGGGAAGGAACATGCCGGCTCCCAGCAGGAGCAGTAAATGGAGTCAGCGTTCTGGCTGGCACACTGTCTCTAGGAAAAAATTTTAAAAGACACAGATCTTCTTGTTCTGTCTGCTGCAGATAATGTCCAGATCTAGCAAAAGCAAAGCACAAATTTTGGAGGTATTAACACGTTCCATGCTCTGTGCTACATAAATTGTTTTTTTGTTTTTGGTCCAAAAGAACAAGCTCTGAACAAAAAAGGAGAGGATACTAGGGTGTTGATAAAATGCATTTTCTAAGATGTGCGTAAGAAGAAACATGTTCTTTCTCCTATTTTAGCGTCTTGTTTCACGGCTGGGAGGGAAAGAAAACGACTTTGGCTACCTGCATTTCAAATGATATGTGCAGTTTGCAGGAACACCTGGCACTTGGGAACAAAACAGCATGCAAAAATATTTTGTTCTATTTTCCCATTGTAATCTCTCTAAGAGATTTTTTTTTTTTTGGTTCCTCTCTTTGTGTTCTTGTCAAGATTGACAAGCATCCGGGTGTTACCAAGTGACATGAAGTTCTTGCTTGAATACTCATGACTAAACTCCGGGATATTTCAAAGCACACTATTGACTCAGAGAGCCACCTCCTAGACCGAATTCTTCAGCGTGAACTCTGACTGACAGCATCCGTGAGGTGGTGCCGTTCCCCCAAACTCTCAGGCCCTCCTGCGTCCCTCCCACAGCCCTGCTCTTGGCATCTCATCTCAGGGTGTTAGTTGCATTGCTAAAAAGGTTTCTTTTATTAATGCAGAAATCCCACCTTTAGGAATTAAACTGAGTCAAAAAAAAGCAGAGAATAAGACGAGGAACTGGAGTTCTTTTTATTTAAAGTGAGTGGCACTGTCTTGTTGACCTTCCTTCCGGGTGGAGCCCACATGATGCGGCTGCTGGGAGTAAGATGGCAGAGCTCACAGGAAACTTCGAATGGAGGCAGAGGGGGTTTTAATGAAAAGTGATGGAATCATGTTTTACTCTCAGCATGTACTGAGGCTCTTGGAAAGAGAGTGTGACCATCTCTAATGGAAATTGCCAAAGGGGTTCTTAGGTTGGGATAGGCTGAACACGAGGCCTTTAGTCTGTTTTCTTCTGTCTAGTGCTGAAGGGTAGCTCCATAAATTCTATCCAGGAACATACAACAAGCCCGCTTTTTTCTCTTAGATGCTATTTTTTTTAGACTGGTTGAGCTAATCACGTCTCCCAAGACAATGAACACTTGGTGAAGCCCTTGACCAGTTCCTTAGGCAATGCAATTTCCTGCCTTAAAAAAAAAAAAAAAAAAATCTTGTGCATTCATTTATTGTATATCTAGAAAGGACACACAATTATTGCAAATTTACTGCTCACAGGGCCTATCAGCTGTTACAACTCCATTTTTAAAATAGGCACACATACGTATTTAACCACTGAATGACTTGACTAACGTAGCAGAATATATTAAACTAAAAACTGATACAGAATATTGGCTTGATGTGTTATTTATAATCATTCAGAAGCACTTGTTTTCCAGAGAGACTGTGCAAAATTACAGTGCTTTTCACAGCATTTTTGCCAGTGCTTTCCTGAAAGATGCTTATATTCTCAGCAGAATATGGAACTAAGCTTTGCAAACAATGTCTAAGAAACTGTTTTGCAAACAATTACTAAGAAACTGTTAGAATGGTCAGTAAGCTATTCATTAGAATTTTGGTGAACATTTTTATTTACGACACCTAGATTATATAGATACCTATAGTGAGTAAAAGATTCTAATCCATCACTGGAATAAGAGATTCGAATACATAGATACGTTTTATTCACCAAAATTTCCTCTACAGTTCTTTGTATATAGCATCTTAGATGACTCAAGCATCCCAAGTACTTTGTCACCAAGCAAATTAAGTGTGGTTCACACAGCACCACTCAGTGCCCACTCTGGTCTGACCTGCCTCCCCACTAGAGTGTGCGACACTTTCTATTGTGAGCTGGCCCTTTGATCAGGGACTTACGAATCACTCTCCAATTGTCCTAGTCCCCAACTTTGCATGTTTTGCATTTGTTCCTCTTCTGTGATCTGTGCTGGGGACCCTTCACCTGGGTAAGACCCTGGATATCTCACAATTTGGTGTAGATGCAGTCTCAGCTTCAGGAGCAGCTGATTATTCTTTAAAGTAAAATCTGAAATTGTCATCTTTTCAGCATTTCCCTACTTCCTTAGGGCACTATGGTGATTTCTCTGGACCAATACACCAGATGTTGTCTTGGGTTTTTTTTTCCATTTCTACAGTTACCACTGTAGCTACTCAGAAAACTCACTCCGTGTACTATCCTATTCTCTCACAGCCTACGTGACTTTTAACTAACCATTTTCTATTTTGTCAGAAGCTCTTAACCCCATTTTAACTGTTTGTAAAGATGATTTCTTTTAACTCTTAGCTTCCTAATTTTCATCCCAACCTTTTCCTGCATTCACTTAATTAGAAACAGTATCTCCCTGGTCATTTATTAATATAAATGCTTGAATTTTATATTTTTCTACTTTATGTCCCTATATTATGCTTATACATTGTCTGCCTTATGTTGTAACCTTTGAAAGAACAGACTAGAAACAAACTTTATTCTGCACAGCACCAAGCACAATGCCATGATTACTTAAATGCTTTTGACGATGATGGTGATGATGGTAATGACAACGTAAGGCTGTTCTGGTTTGTAACTATCACATAGGTGGTCCAATACATCTTTTATTTTTTTTTTTTTAAATGAGTTGTTCCTGATTCTACAAAGCTGTCATTCTTCATTAGCAAAAAAGGTTACAGTAAGTTGTAATTAGTGTTTAGTGCCCTGTCAAATAATTAAGTATAATAAAAAGCTTTCAATGAGTTTAATGTTAACATGGTATGATTAAAGCCAAGTCTTGAAATGCATTAGGTGTCTATTATGTCAGATGTTTGAGGCTTTTTCCCTCTACAGATGAAATTTTCAATTTGTGCTTGTTATCATCAGAGTCAAAATTCACATCACTCATAAAAATGGGCTTGATGGTACCCAGCAAAGGCAAAATTCAGGAAATCAAGCAAATGAATTATATAACCCTGTTATTGACCGCTAAGGGAACTAAGTCCCAAAGACACTGTGTGACTTGCCCAGAGTCACACAGAGGTGAGCTAATTCTCCCTTGCTGGTGAGAATTGAGGGTGTGGGTGGGACTGAAGGAATTATCATCATGGTCATTATTTCTTTCAGAGGTTTACAATATTTACAGGGGAAAAAAGTTTATTATGTCTTTTTCTTGATTGGGTGGAAAATATATGCAAAGTGAAAAACATAATTTGTATTTAGCGCTTGTATTTAATAGTCAGTTAAGGATGCAGGGCTTGTCACAGCACCTCTTTTAAGGCTCAAATACAGAGACAAGGCTGAAATCTTACCATTTTCTCATGAGAATAACTGGAATGTGCCTAGACACTTGGCCATTTCTGACCCTGCATTCTTTGAGCTTCTCAGGCCTTCTCTTGTACATGTCCTCTATTATCTGTTTTGTCCACAAAGATTTTGAAAAATCAGCAAAGTACAAGTAGCCCCTGAAATAAAGGCGTCATTCAAGGAACAAAGAAGTAGAAGGAGGGCTCCAATTAAAATGATGAAAATCTTTAATTTTTATTTAGGTATACTTGTATGGACACGTGTATATACAAATACAGATCGTATGGGGTTTGTTTGTGTGTGGGTTTTTGTTTTTTTACACTTTTTTTAACGTTTATATAATGTCAGCATTTCAAAACAGCACTCGATGAGTAAGTGCAAAGGAACTGCAAAGCAGGGCAGTACAAGCACAGGACCACACGGAGATGGACTTCACACCCAGACGCACACACAATGAGTGGCTTCAATGGGGTGTCAAGAGTAAGCATGGAAAGCGGATTTTGACTCATGGGTAACCTCCAACATGCCAGCATCTATTAAACTGTACAGACAATGGGAGCAAGCCCATTGTAGGGAGATTTGTCTCACATCCGAACAGCTCTGGGGCAAATGCATGGGAAAAGCTCAGTGATGCCAAACCAGAGACAGACCTGCCCATTCAAGGTTCTGAGGGAAAATAAAATGTGGGAGGAAGGAAAGAGACAAAAAAATAAACATAAGAAATAAAAGGGGTTTGTAGGCAAACGGGGTGTTGGTGGAGGTGGTTCTCAAAAGAAACTGGTGACCACAGCTCTGAGAGCAATGAATGGAAAGGAGGAGTTGAAACTTTTTCTCGTTTGGGAAAAACGAATAAAAATGGCTGCTGCCGTTGCTAAGACACCAGAGAAAAGCAAAGTTCCTGGAAATCCACAGGTACTGTATAACTCTTCCTTTCACAGTGACAGAGGGAACCCCCCCGCCCCCTTTAACCTTCCTGAAGGAAATGTTGGCAATCTTTCCCATACCTGGGCTGTGTGATACTGGTCATTTTTCCTGGGGCAAAGTGAAATTGTGAAAACCACCACAAAGGAAATGAAACCAAAGTACAGAACTGTTTCTAAATTCCCTAAACCTTTTCAAACCAACATGCTGGGGTGAGGGGAAAAGAAACCCCACCATAGGGCTCCAACATCAGACCATGAAAACATTGAGAACAAAATAGTGATCAAAAAGTTATGTTGTTCCAGGTCCCAAGATGGTGGAGTCTCACGTTTGGGAGTGCGATGACCACACGCACATCTCGTATGGAGCAGTGTCTCAGCCATTTGTGGCTCTTCTCAAGCAAGTACACATACTGGATGTTTCAAAGCCTCCATGCATGTTTTGTATCCTGAAAGACTATTGTTCTCACTTACAAAAGACATAAGAATCAAATTAATACTTTATTATCAAACACTATATACAACAGAGGTTGCTAATAATACAGAATTTAAAGAACGCAGTTTTTTTTTTTTAATGTTTTACTTTTCTTTCCTCTGCCACCCAAGAAAGTACAGTACAAAACAATAGTCTAAACTAACACGGACTGTTAACTGGTCTATTAAAGGATACACGGTATCCACTAAACAGACAGATCCTTATTTCCCTGCTTCATGTTGCAAAGCCCTAGGCAACCAGGGCCAAAGGTTGCTGGGGTTTGACTAACGGGCTGAGAGGCAGCTAAGGCTGTCCTTCAGACTTTTGAATAGTTTTTGAAATTAAAAGCTGCTACAAAGTTGCATTGACATCCTGCTAAGCCCCCAGAGGGTTGTAACGACACCACAAAAGGCCACCAGCACTTTTTGGACAAGATGAAAACTGTCTGATACCAATCATCCTGAAAACTCCTTGGCAAGCATTACCTACAATTACGTCACTTATAGGTAGAGAAGCACACAGTCTACTGGTGTGGATAGTCTTGCTACTTTTATCTTATTTTACTTAATTTGTAGTGGCACAATGGTGAAGTAAAGGGGTCTAATTTCACTGTGAAAAATGAAAGAGTTGGCAGAGAGGGCCATGAGTTATTATTTCATCATTTGTTAGAGACAAATGCTAGAAAAACCACAGAAGTCACCATTTCTAAAATGAAATTAGCACTGCTAATGTAGTAATGACTAACTGGAATCATTACAGGATCATTTGATTTCCTTGTGGTTATAGAACATGCAGTATTATTTTGGTTCTGACTATCGATCCATTTTAGAAGGTATCTCTTTTTCCTCTATCCAAATCCCACTGGACCAACAAGCCTGTAACTATTAATAAAAAGTAGTATTATTGGATATTACTGAGAGTACTGAGTATATAAACAGTTAAAGGAAAAAAGAATCCAATGCTGTGAACTTTTATTTCAGCGACATGGTGGCTGCCGTCTGTGAGCAGGACTCTGCCCCTCCAGAGAAGCTCCTGATGTCCGGGGGAACATGACTGATTGTACGGGCGAGGCTGGTAACCCCGCTCACCGGCTCCAAGAGCACGCCGACCCAGCAGTGACATCCACTCAAAACAGATCAGGTAAGCCCAGATGACATCTCAGCATGTGTGCCAACTCCCCAGGGCACAGTACCTTTACAGCTGCCTTTTGTTCACATACTTATCTAACTCAGAGCTGCTCACAATTCTTAAAAAATTCCCATTCATGAAATCTGTCCATAATATGACCTTCGTGTGTTGTTTTCTTTACACATACTTTAAAAATATGTTAAAACCCCATTTTGCTGGAATTCCTCCAATTTTTTATATCACACGATGATCATTGCATTTACTTTTTGTTCTCTTTCGAAAGGCATGGTTTCTATTGGTATGTTGTGCAAGAGCAAAAAAGGCAAGATTTCTTTTCCATTGGTCTGATGCTTTTCCCTGTCTAGGCTTTGGAGCTGAGAGTCCGTGACAGCCTCACCAGTAGAAACCCCCAAGGCTTGCATTTCCTGGTAACTAACTGGAAACATCCCTTCCTGGCCATGCTGAGATTCCTCACACAGGGTCATCCTGCATTTATCCTCCTTTGGCCCCATCCCCACAATGAAACAAGATAGCCCCCATATTTCTAAATGTATCAAGGGATACCACTTTTTCTCACAAGTTTAAATAGGACAAGCATATATACTCACTCTCAGCATAAAGTATATCTAAATAATGTATTTTCTATTCTAGTGGATTTTTAAAAAAATATTTTGTTAAAGTCTTTGGGACTCCACCTTGTTTATCTCCCACAGATAAACACACGTTCCCCCAATGCTTCAGGCTGTGTCAGAAAGGGAAAGAATATAAAAATCAACACTTGAATTTTTTTATTCCACAGTTTGGAATTTTTATTCCAAATTTCCCTTTAGCCCTCCCAAGTAGTACTGACTGACTCTCCAGGTGACAGGGGTTTACGTCAGAGCCCCTGTAGTCGTGGAGTGTGGAGCAAGACGTGGGTGCTGGGGGGGAGTCGGGGAAAGGCCACAGCACACTGGCGCTCCAGCAAAGCCAAATCACATCTCCTCTGGCCACTGGCGTCTTTTCCTTGGTTCCTATTGTGCCCCAGAGGAGTATCCAAAGCTATTCCCTTATGCAATCATCAACCCTGGCTTGTCAGCCTTGGGGAAGGTCACTTTATTCATAAAAATGCCTCTTTGAGTTTCTTTAAAAAAAATAGTTGTAGCACCATGGTGATCTGTATTCAAAGGGAAAAAAAATCTGGTGTACACTGCCCAGTCACCAAAAAATTAGAGGCACTCGTACATATACACCCCCACCAAACTTGAGTTTTCTCTGATTTCACTCTTGCTCTGTGCTAGCATTCTGGCACCCTACCCGCCTCCTAGGGAAAAAAAAAGGCTTCTTTTAAGGAGCACACGTTTTACTGTCAAGAATGCTTTAAGACAGTCATCTAAAAAACAAAAATAAAACCCAGTGTCTCAACCTTTGAGAAGCCTGTTCATTTACACACTCCAAGAGGAAATGGTGCAGTATTATGTCTATTCCTAGTACCTCCCCTCTGGCCTTGACATGGTGACACGACACCCTGCGTGATTATGCTACAGTCCAGACTGAGAAGGCATACATATTGTCTGGGAGAGTCAGACCCTCCCGGGCCTCGCCGTCACAGGCTGCATCTGCCACTACTCTTTCTCCACCACATGCTGCTGACACAGTGCACTGACGGAGGTGAGCTCTTAGAGGAGAATGCACAGGAGCTGATGACCACTAGCGTCCCTACAACAATTTGGCATTTTCATCTGGAGTCTGTTTAATTTGGAAGGGGTGAGAAAAGTCAAGGGCAAGGGCTGGGGATGGGGCAAGGGAGGCGGCAACTACTTTAGCCCCCCACGGCCCCAAGTTGTTTAGAATTCAGGCTGAAAGAAAGAAAACAAAAATCTGACATTTGCCAAAAAACCAACAACAAGTCCCTTCTTAGGATGAGCAGTTAGGTGGATCTCTGGTGTTCCAAGACCCTGATGTTTTCTGTGACAGGTGACAAGAGGAGACTGTGCTATAATGTCAAAAGCATCGCCAGGAGGAACAGTAGGATTGCCAAAAGGCGGCTGGGTATCCTTGGTGTTTGTGCCGCGTTCTCACCGCGGGATGGCTCGGCTGACTCATGTACGGTGTCATCTGTTCGAATAGAAAGCACACATTCCAATGAGATTTCACATCCTTAATAACTCTCTTGCAGCAGCCTGCTGTTAACAGACCTCACCACCCTCTGCAAAGTAAGGTAATGAACCTTGTGCCACCATTGACTTTCATGTCTGCATAATCACTCATTATTTACGGCAAACAAAAGAGAGGCAGACAAAATTGGACTTCCTCAGCAATAGTAACAGTATCCTTAAAAACTGAGGGGAAAAACGTATGCCCGCACGGTAACCCTTGGCATGTGTGCTCCTATGGCTTGCCAGAGGTCGGATACACCTTGCACACACTTGAGATCTCTGCATGTAACGTTTAAACCCAAGATGCCACGGAGAAGCAAGTAACACGTTCGGGGTGGGGGCAGTTCTGCTGGCATATTAGTGGTTAATTGGAATGGGCTGCCCCTTTTCCTCATTTAAAGCAGTGTCACAGGATTGGTGTTGAATGCCTGGTTGTTGGAAGCCTAGATACGTTTTCAAATATGAGAAATCAGATGCCAAAACAACAGCACTTGAAATAAACTATATGTAATGCCTACTAAACCTCAATACACCAGTGCCCGCTGGTTTGCTTACAATTAGGCATCAATTATGGTGCTATTTCCATTACAAACCCTGTATCCCCAGGATTAAATTACTTGAACTTAACTATTTTTATTTTTTATCAGGCTGAAGCTTGGCACATAAATTATCAGCGTGGATGCAAATTTTCCTCTAAATAAAATGGATTAAGTGAGGTAAGCTTCTTTTATTTAGCTATAAAGTGTTCTGTGAGGCTGCCTCTGACTTTGGATAGCCTTCCTGATCTGCATGATTAACAGGCTTAACTTCAAAATAGGAACTTTGCGGCAATTAGTACCCAAAGATAGATTGGAGGCTTGCCTCTGAGCCATGCTACGCTCTCGTACTGCATATCTTCTTCCTTGCACCTGGCCGACCTTATCGCTGAACTGCACGTTCTTGGGGCCAACAGTGGGGTTCTGTGGTAGATTTTATTTCAGCATCAGGGGCCCTTCCTGTGGGAGCTCAGCCATCATCATCTTGGCTTCTCTCACTAGTCAGAACAGTGACAAGTGAGACTCTGGTGGTGGTTCTCAATTTTGTAGACCTCAAAGGACAATCCCTAAATACCCCTGAATGACCTACCTCACAACTTTAATGGATTAACTACCTGTTTTTTTAATTTCACTTATATTTTCAGAACACACAACATGTCACAACAAGGATGCTTTTCTTCACTGGGTGGAGGAGACACAGCCTCTATTATTTGTGCTAAGGTGACCGTTTTTCAGCCTCTGCTTCAGATATGCTCAGGTAGGCCACTTCTGTCCATCACATTCATGCCAACACCAACTAAGAAATATGTTTTCTCAGCTTTGAGTCTTCTGCCCTGGAGGGCTCTTATGTTAGCCTGTCCTTGCATAGAAGCTGTGGTGACCCTATGCCAAATCGGCTCCCTTCTCCTGGCCCTCAGCAAACCTGCATCGAGTGGCTATTACCTTAGGAGACAAGAAACAGTTAGAAAGCAAGAGTGGAAAGTTAAATGGAGGCAGAGGAAAATATAAAGCCCCACACGGTGTAGCCAAATAATTGTGGACTCTTTTTCTCACCCTTGCAAAGGTATTAAGTCTGTACTTAACAGGAAGTACATGTAAATGCCCTTAATAGCCCTGAAATTAAAATTCAAATCATTTCTTAAGAGCACCAATATATAGTCAATCAGAACAATAGAGTACGGCGGGCTTAATTGTAAAAGAACCATAAATCCTGAGGATTGCAGAGTTCACTTTGAAATAGCACTTATTTTATACACCTGAAATTACATCAGCTATCGGATCCTTCTCCACCTGATTTTTACTAAGCTATTACCCTGTCCTCGAGGTTGGAAGTGCACTGCTAAAAGCTACCCAAGTAACACCCTGAGTACTCAGTGTGAGCCTGAAGGGACCAGCCCTGCCTGTCCTTCCAGGGTGTTCAGTGAGGGCTGTCTATTGCTCCATGCTCGCCGCAGAAGACGGGGTGAATGAACCTACAGGACATCGAGAAGGAAGCATTTGTTTTTCATATAAGTGAAACATGAGGCTAAATGTGCTTTTCAGTTCTCAATAATGAGCCATCTTTAGAATCAGCCCTTTTCTAAGCAATCAACCAGTAAGTACCATCTTGCCCTCAAAGAAGAAAATCTGTCCCATTAGGGCATCACGGTTCTTCTGTTCTCCCTGCAACATGCTGGTCTGGGCTCCGGATTCTACAAAGCATGCTTTGATTAAAACAGAGCCTCACTGTTGAGAGACTCTATGGCCCCGAGAAGCAAACTGAGAAACATGCTGCTATTTGAATAAATCTGAGTAATCTCAGAATTCTAAGAGGGAATTCATAAGCAAAATCTATCCCAATGGAAATTATACCTAAACAAGAGAATTTCTAACACTTGTAACAATCAAGGTGACTTGGGAGAAGAAAATATTCTTCAGAAGCCAAATCAAGTCTTGCCTCCTGGCTACAGGGTTCCACACATGAGGGTTTCAGTAGTTAACTGGGAGGACACTAGCAATATTTTGGAGCATATTATGTGGCATATGTCTGCCCTGAGATCATCCTGTGTCCCTGATGATAGGAAACTGGCAGGCAGAGTGTGCAAGCAAACATCAAAGACAAATACATTCCAAAGACAGGTGAATTAGTACACAATGCTGAGAACATGCAGTGGAAACCTTTCTGGCTTGACGGATTCATAAAGTCTGGGTTTACAAATCTGACCACATTTTCTAAGGAATAAGGTGAAGTACTCAGATTTATTACTGCATTCACACAGCCAGGGATGGCAGGCAACCTTGTCTTACTCGTTCAGTGAGGATGCTCACCGGAAAGCCCTTAAGCACAGTCAGGGCTGACTCAAGGAGCTTTTTCTGCATGAATACCTATGCAGGTTCACCTGTGTGTCCACTCCTCCCCTCCCCACACGGTCTCTGACTCCATTTTGTCAAACTTCCGTCAGTTGTCTGGGCATAGATTTGGGGGGCTATTGTGGACTTTTAAATGCTCAGTAAAAAAGAGTTTTTCCCCAAAGACAGTGAGAGATGCTCACGTTTGAATGCATCTCAAGATGCTGCATTTTATCGTTAGTTGAAGTCAAAGGTATTCTATCGCCCAAATAGTCCTCAGTGTGCTTCCTCAGTAGCAGAGAAAAACATACTATCTATCTGTTATGCTTTTAAGCAGCCTCTTGCTTTCTTGATAGGTAATGGAATTTATCTGGAAAAGAGATTATTGGAAAGATATGCCTACATTCTGTAACAGCTAGAAATCGTATTCAGGGTAACTCACGTTTAGAACATGCCTAACTTTGCTGGTCCTTTTATGAATGACACTGACAAAGCCAAGGGAGACAAGTGCTTTTTATGAAATTCTCTACAAACAGGTAAGAGAAGTCTACTTCTATATTAACGTTGGAATGGGAGTTGAGAGATCTGCATATTAAACCTGCATCTCTCTCAAACTAGCTGTGTGACCTGAGATCATCCACCAAGCAAGTCTCAGTTATAAAAGGAAGAGTGCGGACTCCGTGGTCCTTACAAGACATCCCATCCAACTCCTAGGTTCCACGATGGCCCGAGTCCTCGAGCTTATGAGGAGCCTGGTACCTTGAAAAGCCACAGTGATGCTTCCAGATTTCCAGGACACATTTCAAATGCAACATTCTAAAGCAGGTAACTGATCCCTGGGGAGCTACTAGGGCCTCTGAGAGCTACTGTACACACCTCTCATTTGTGCTCTGGGTAAGATGCCTGCTTTAGAAAAACAAGAATGCTTGGGGACAAAAAACCTAACTCCTCCTGTCAGTTACAATGTGAAAGCTATTGTATGTCCCGAGGCACCACATTTACTCAGGCTAAGTTACCCTAAGGCTCATTGACTGTGTGTCCCAGTAACAATACTTGAAGGATAAAGTAGAGCTCACACCGTTCAGTTTCTAGGGCCATAAGAAAGAAGTCCTACTGCAAATAGATGAAGGAAAGTCTCTGTTTACATAAGGGGAGGGGGCTCACATCTTTCTGCGGAGGGGAAATAATTTTTACTTCCCTTAAGCTTTAAGATGATCACAGGAGATGGGGAAGCAAACTAGTAAAGATCTTGAGCAAACAGGACCCACAGGAAGGCCAGCAGACAGAGGCACACTCCTCAGTGAACGGTGCACAGGGGATCCCACTCCTCACCATCAGTCTATGGTTGCATTAAACAGCCAGATTGAATTGATAACTATGTGGACAGTTTACAGGTTCACATTTTCTACAGTATTCTACCCTGTACATGCTTCAGTGAGTGCTTTTCTTCAATGAGTAGCTTTTCTGTTTCTTCACCATGATGGGGGAAAGTTTGAGGATGTAGAAATTAGTAATAGATAAACCCTATTTATCCTTAATACCTATTTTGCCTCAGTAATCAAAGATCACATTTGGCTCGACATACTAATACATTTGTGGGAGCAGCAGATGTGTGAATTTGTGGTATTAGGAGGTAACATGATTATACTTCTCCAAATCAATTACTATTAACAATAGCGCCAATATTTGAAATAAAATAAAGTACTTCAGTGATGCATGTGACTTTCTAGAGAAAACTGAGTATGTTGAGTTAGTTACTATTTTATTCAATAATAGTCTTATTAATAGTCTTATTACTTTTATCCACAGATCTGGACATAATATAAAAGAAAATTTTATACGCATATACAATAGAAATTTTGTCTTATCTGAAAACAGATCCATTAATATTCACAGTGACTCACCGGCATGCTGGGAGGATATGGTAAAAAGTAGTGAGATTTTAGCATTCTGTTGGGGTTCTACATTAGAATACCGTATTATATCAAACCCATGTCCAAAACAGAAAAGTCATTTTATCTAACATGCACTACACAAAGATACTGGAGGAATGAGATAGAATATAAGTAATATTAGCATTGCTAGCAATGAGCAAAAAGCAGAGCAACTCTAACATGCAAACATGCGGAGAGGAAGAAAGGAAAGAAAGTACTGAAGCACCAGAGAGATGCATTTGTTAAGAGAGATTCTCTAAGCATACTAACCTGCTGGTTCTAATGAATTTTCTACTTTGTCGTTAACATCGAAAACACGATCATGAACACCTATAGTTTTCATACAGCTATCTATAACAAAAATAGAGATAACAGCCAAATATGTTAGTGCAGACACCCTTAAACTCCCATTTCTTTCTTTTTTCTTTCTCTCTATTTTTCCTTGCATTTATGTAGAGATTGTTTTACAATCAATGGCACGTTTCCAAATGCCAATATTGTTCCCATTTGCTGTGCACATACAACAGTTTAAGAAACAACAAGTTAGCAACTGCTGTGTACTTAAAAGCATCGTGAAGAATGATGAGAAAAAATCTGATGAAAACTAAAACATGGATGTTGATATACAAAACAGATACGACACAGGATTTAACAGTAAAAAAAGTTTTACCGCTGTGAACCAGACCATACAATAAAGCATGCGCAGGGAAGCCACCCTCTGAAGCTCATTCTAGTGAACTTACTTGTGGGTCTCACAAACACTTTGAGCTTTAGACAGGACCTTCTTCCATTATCTGGGATTGCAGAGGCTGTGGACAAGACAAAAAGAGCAGAGAAAACGGAGAGAACAACAGATTACTCTTCACTTTCAAATGCAAATGATCTGCAATAAATTCTCTTCTGAATAAGAGCAGCACACTCTAATTCTTCCCAGAAGTTAAAACAAAACTACTTTTCAGATTGATATAGATTCTAACAGAGAGGGCTACTTATCTAGCCCTGTGTTCTCTTTTCAATACAATAAAGAAAGAATCATGCAAGAATGTTGGTAATCTACAGAAAATACTTCGGGTTTTTATTTCAAAGGCTCTTCCATTTAACTTGATCTGTTATCAATTTTCTCTAAAATAAGAAGATAATGCTTGAGCCCTCCTGCTTTCACAGAGTTCTGCCTCCTCAACTGCAGGGAAAGGGGCCCAGCAGAGCCCAAGGTGAAAGTGCTGGCAAAAACCAATACCAGATAGTTACAAGGCCAACTTAAACATGACCTATTTCTGCTGGGGAAAGTAAAGCTTTGTCTGTCCTGAAAGCCTGTCTGTCAGTGCTTTGCAGGTAATTCAATTAGAGGGTTTACTCAGAACTTGGCTCCACATTCTACATGACTAAACCGAGCCCGGCAACTTCCATCATGCTATTATAAGTACAATATGTTATTGAGAAAGTACTATGCAATGGTACATTTATTTTTAAAAATTTGCCACAGAGAAGGATGGAATTAATAAAGTGGGTTTACCAAAACATGACAACATGTTTCAAGTTATAAAACACTTGAGGAAGAAACTTTCTTCTCTTCAAGATAATAAGACTGTAAACTCTTCCTGCGTTTGAAAGATTATCTCCCCTCAGCACACACAGCATAATATCAAAGGGATTTACAAAGGCAAGGCGGTAGGACCATTAGCGATCACATATGTTTACTAATGCATTCTAGAAATGACAAAAATTACAGAAATGAGGGCTGCATACTTTCCTCCCTATGTGTTCGCTTCAAGTGGTTTCTTTGTTCAGACAGAGCAGATGACATCAATCAAAACACACATGGCTGACAGTCCGTGTGGCGAGGCCCTCAGTGACAAAGAGACGGCCGGCTTTGGGGTGCCTTCGCGCTCTGTGAGTTTCACCTTTTGCTACCCCTCAGGGGGAGCCCAGGAAACGAAAATGCTTATTTTGCAGGCGAGAGGATTCCCAATGCAAATTCTGAACTAATTTTACACAGATCTCCTCATGTAATTCCAGATCCCTGTCCTGCAGGAGAATTTATAAATTCACCACCTAAAAGACATCAAGCTGCAAAGAACCCCTAACATTGCTATTCAACACCTGTTGAAAACTTTTAATTCTAAGACAAAAGTATATGGAAAAGATGTTCTTGGCCTTCCTCATCTCCCCTGTTCACTCTGACAAGCAACTAAGAAGTGTTAACAGCTGGCTTTGCTGTAGGCTTTCATTAAATCAAAGTCAGAAAAACTCCTTCTACTGACATTTACAGTAACTAGTGTGTTATATTTGCACTCTGTGGTTTGATCAAGGAAATGGTGTCCTTCCTGTGGACCCCGACTGCAAATGTTCATCAAAAATACAGTACACATAGGTGACTCTAATTCATTAGAAACACCATGGGTTCTTGAGAAAGTTTATGTCTCATTCAAGGGAGGTGGTGTGGTAAAGTGACACATGGACATTCACACTGTCATCATATGGATTTCTGAGCTGTGAGGAACTCACCACAAACCTCGGGAACTTGATTGCTACGTGTGCCGACTGACTTTCTTGATGACGCTGCAGGTACAACAGGCTCAAGGCAGAATCAAATGTTTAATTTGTTTAGTGGGGGAATTTCTTGGAATTAGTACAGGTCTTTCAGATTTATGTGTAGGAGAAGGCCTATAAATCTAGGACATAAAAATCACTGTAATAACTAAACAGCAACAAATGATAAACTGTCCAGGAAGAGAGTTCTCTCACTAGCTCTCAAAGAGGGACAGTTAGCTTTAGCTACTGGATGAGTTACATCTTTGTGAATTAAGAATATAAAATGTACTTATATGAAATAAAAAGCTCTCTTTCCCATCAGACTTCTCCATTAGTGCCTCATCTCCTCTCTGTCATCAGAGACGCTGTAACAATGATAACATGACTGACACCTTATGGTTCTGCTTGCCTATTGTACTCTAATCCTTAGGAAAAAAATGAGGAACAAAGAATATAAACACATCCTCTCTCACGTCAATGTATCTCTCCCTCCCTTCCCCCTCTCTAAAAATAAATAAAATCTTTAAACTAAAGAATACAAACATATAATATGAGGTCACAAAGCAGATTACATTAAACCAAATGACTCTACAACCTCTGACCTGAGCGCATAAAGTCAACTCTTAACCCTTAGAGCCAAGCCCAGTGGGTGTGCCTTGCTAGGTCAGTTTAACTTGGGCTCCTTATTCACTGCTCCGAAAAACAAGAAGCATAAAACCTTTTTCCATATATTAGCAAAACAATTTTTTGTGTGTGTGTGTGCAAGGCTTAAAAGAGTGAGAATGTGGCTTCATTCCATGTTATGTTCCAGATATCTTAACCCTGGCAATTGGCTAACTAATGTAGGATGCCTTTACATCACTTATAAATATAGATTATTAATTATTAGTAACATTTCAAGCTATAAGGTAATACCAAAATGCTTTACAAGAAAACAAAAAGCCAAGGATTGAGCATTAAAAACACAAAATAACAGGAATTGGAACATGTAATATTCATACAGTAAGTTTAAAAAGAAAATCATCTCGGGATCAATTATGAGGAAAAGAATTGAAGATGGACGTGAGAGAGTAAACACTTGGAAAGTGCCTGTTTTTGCCAGAAGGTAGGTAATACCAATCCCTGTGAATCTAGCAACATCACTTAATAATGACCAACATTATCTTTATCTTAGTTAAGACAAAATTTAAGTCCTTATGCTGCTTTCCTTAGAAAATTATAGTGGACATTTGAAAACTGACAGTGAATAATTACTAACATGCATTATATATCACTGCAGCTTTGTCCATCCATTCAAACACTTTTAAAATCCCTACTAAGTGCCAGTTTCCTTGTTAGGTACTGTGGAGGCAAAGATGCTGCATCCTGTCCTTACGTTGTGCTTATTCCAGCCGGGGATGCAAATATGAACCACAGTCCAGGGCACCAGGAGGGATCCGTGTGGTAACTGAAGTCAGCCTGTATTGCCGGCACAGCTCTGGGCAGGGAGTTAGCTTCATCTGGGAGTGCAGGGGCGTCCTACACATGCTTATCAGAGGGAACCTAATTCCGGCGTTGCAGGTCCTCCAGAAGCTAACCAACAGCAACCTGTACAATGAAAAGAATTTGTCCCCAAGTTCCCAAATTGGAGATTTAGCAACCAAGATGAGGTGAGGAAAACCCAGACCTGAACTCTTCCTATAAAGATATATGGATTTTGCTAATAGAATTTGTCAAATTGAAATGAGAAATTCAACTCATATCTTAAACATCTGTCACATAATCCAAAATCATATCCTTTACTCAGTTTACTGCTGAAAATGTACACTTGGAGTCAGGAAGGTGGGAACAGGGGGACGGGGACCATTAAAACAAGCACAGTCCCCCACTCCACAATCTTAATAGCAACTTCATAAATCAAACCAGAGGGTCCTTTCCCTCTAATGGTCTGCAAAGTACCAATCAAAAACTTATAACACATAATGAAATATTACCTGGGGGCCCTCTGGTTCTCTGTGTTTAGAGTATCATGCTAATAAGGCCACAAGGGCTTCTTATCTTCACGCTGTTCCTGACCTCAGACAGAGGCACTACCTTCAGCCATTCCCAAAAACCTGTTTCCTGGGTCTCCTGGGGCTCCGGTGAGCCCTGCTTAGCACTTATCAGCCACTTTAATATGTAAAGAGGATCACATTCAATGCCTGCAAATCAGTACCCCCAAAAGCTGTATTTGGCATTGAAAATATGTGATATTGATGTCACAATTCTCTAGAGGCCTCTCTGTCTGATGCAGAAAAGAGAATGCTGGCATCATGCTTGTGGTAGGCAACTTCTGACCTGGCTCCAATAACTCCTGTCTGTTTCTGCTGCCTTTGTGTGTTCCTCTCCCCTGGCAGTGGGCCGGACCTAGTTTCTTGCTTTTCTAATGAGAGAATATAGCAAAAATGATGGGATGTCTCTGCTGTGATTATGTTGCAAAAGACTGTGACTTCCTTGCTGCTAGCACTCTCCCTCTTGCTCCTGAAGTAAAGCGCCATACTGTTAAATTCTCTATGGAGAGGCCCACGTGGCAAGGAACTGATGCCTTAGTGCAAAACCCCACAAAGAACCGAGTCTGATCGTGTGAGTGTGCTAGAATGAGACTCTTTCTCAGCTGAGTCGTGAACTGACTCTTGTCGCCTGGTGAGAGACTCAGACCCAGAGGACCCAGCTAAATCGCCACCCCTGGATTCCTCACCGATAGAAACTGTGAAAAAATAAATGTTGTCTTAGCCACAGATTGGGGGGTAATTTGTTTCTCAAGAGCTAACTAATTCCATGCAATCAAAGGCTTCCCATGGCTGACTTGAGACCTAAGGACTGAGACACTGGTGTGCACTCTGCTACCGGCCTCCCTGGCCCTTGCTTCCACCCAGCAGCTCCTTCCTCCTTCCGCTGCCTTGTCTAAACAACTGGGTCCGTTACTATTGTAGTTTACCTCTCAAGCTACTGTTACAAGTTCACTTAAAATAGGCCTTGCAGAGCAGTAATTATAAACTGCTGTAGAAGAAACACTACAAGACTATCTATTTGTTTTCACTGGGCATTTAGAAACTGTTTTTAATTCTCTGTCCCATGTCACTTAGTTTGTTTTTGCTAATGTAGCCAACCTGTGCTGTTCCTTGCAATTAGCATGACAGCTCACTTCAACTCCAAATTGCTAGGTAAACCTAAATGATCTTGGACGCAAAATGTAAACTTAAATCATAAGAGAAAATGCCTTTCCTCAAATGTGAGAAATGGAATGTAAAGGTGAGCTTAAAAATACCTGAAATAAAACGGCTGTAATAAGTTAAAACTTCTCTTCGTATCAAAAATCTCCCATTAGTTATCTTTTACACACACTATCAAATTAAATACCAATGTATGAGATTTCAAGCAACTCAAAATTAAGGTAACAATCTTCAAGAAGAACTGGAAGTTTATCAGGAAGGGGGTGAGACTCCTGTATTATATATTTTTACATTTTTAAGCCCAGAACTGTACTCATTAGTCAACTTTAATATCTCTGCCTAACCTTATTCCTCCTCAAATCTTAATTCCAAAAGTCCAAATCCTCTTCCTTTTCTGTGACCGTTGTCAGCTTCAGTACTTCGAGAAGTTTTATTTTTAAGAATAGTCAGCCGCTTTCTTCTTTTTTTTTTTTTAAAGAAATGAGTGTGCGGAAGCATTAAAAATGCAGTTTTCCATTATGTTTGCCACAGGCAATATTTCTCAATTTGTGCAAGTCAGAAGAAAAGATGGACTGTTGGTTGTTAGCAGGGCCCCGTGCTTCCTCTGCAGGTTTCCATGTCCTTTCACACACAACACAGACATATGCAAATTAGACAGGTGATGGTGGAATGAAGCATTAATATTCCTTCCCAATAAATGCTGGAAAAGTAAAGCCAATTTAAATAAATGGTACTACTAAAAATGTCTTCTAGACTTTAATGAATCCATAAAATACATTTTGTGTATGTGGGCAGAGGGTGGGGAAGAGAAGTGGTGGGACCAGGAGAGAGGTTAACCGAAGACAAATGGACTGCTTGGAAGTTGGTTACCGCACCCTCAGAAAAAGTCTTAAAACAAAAGTCAGGCCTCTTGTTAGGAAAGAACACCCCAGCCACAATAGCAACAGCAGCAATACCCTGGCTGTCTGCCGCCTTTTAAAAAACAGCACAACACCTATTCTCATATGAAGAGCAAAATCACCAGTTATGATGGAATATACCTCACCATTCTACCTTTTGAGATTTAAAAGTCACGTGTTTTAATAACAAACATGTACCCTAAGTGCACCCACAGGAGCTGGCTGCCTTTGCCCACACATTTCACTTCTTTTAGGCCACTGTGCCTCAAGACTTAAATCACCGGCAGGTTAAGGTCAAAGTCCCAGATGTAAAACTTGAAAATGAGGTTACTAAGTGAAGGTGGAAGCCTTGGAGAAATGTAAAATATCATGTAAATATGAGCTACTTTGATATGGCTCTGGGGATGTTTCTTTTTAAAAAACTAGAAAAGAGGGGTATATTTCCTACAGTATATATAATAAGGGTAAAACAACACACTCTGCAAGCTAAAACTTGGTTACAACACGGGAGAACTGTAACAGGGACAAATAATTAGAGGAAAGTTCAGGGCAAGGGAAGTAAAATAAGTTCCAGCTGTGCAGCCTCAGACAAAAGAGAAACCAGGAGGTGCCACCGGCGCACCCATTGCCCTCCCCCCATCACTCTGCTCCCTCAGGCAAAGTTCTCACTGCAAAGACTAACTTAAGTGTTATTTAAATTCCTGCAGCCAAGCCACAGTAGATCAATTACTTTTTCTTAGCAACCTCAAATAAAAGACTGAGGACAAGTTCCTTTCCACTGATTTGTAGGAATAAAAAATTGGACACTGTCATGCTTTTATTCCCATTTATTTGAAGTCTGAGCAAACCAAATAAATAAATAAATAGCCTGGACTTCAGAGAATGCTTTTAAAATAACTTCTCTCTATAGGAAGCATTTCTAATTGCAGTTAAGAAAATTTTAAGTCAGCTTACATCTCAGATTCTGAATCTAGACTCGGTCTCGTCCTTCTACGTGACTGGGGAAATCCAGTCCACAGGGCCACAGAGCCACAGAAAGCAAGATACCATGTAGGTAGATGTCATTTTAATTGGTAACCAAACCCTAAACATGAGGAGATTTAGTTAAGTTCCTTATTGGATATTACACTATTTTGAAAAAAATCACTGAACATCTTTAAGCACTTAGAAAAAATTAATTCCCTATTATAAGCTAGTGTTGTAACTATTTTCTGCGACCTTGGCTAGCCTGAGGCCATACTATTGAAATGACAGTTCCCGGCCACAAGGGGCAGATAGTTCTTTTCTCTTGTTTGTGGTAATTTTGGTGAATTTCACCTGCTTCACCAGATGGGATAATGGGGCAAAAGAAGACAGATAAACAGACTGATTTGCTTGCAGAACTCTCCAACTAGAAACCACAGAATTGAAATAAAAACAAAAACAAAAATTCAGACAAAAGGCAGAATTCCTAGAGTCCCAGAGAAGTACCCTTCCTCCGGCTCCCTGTGCTGTCTCTGTGACGCACTGTTGGGGAGACTATTCCCCGGTCAGCACAGAAAGCCACGGAGCCTGTTACTCACCTGTACAGTATTAACAGAAAGAATGCTGTTATCAGGTGACACCAATGTAGCATGACAGTAATTACTAACAAATTATCAAGTTAATACAGTTCCAAAAAGCTCCCTGAAAAGTTAATAGTATTTCTTTGAATTTTTCATAGCCACGCTCACCCTTATCTTCCTTGGTGAGGGGCCTTGGGCGGGCCATGGTTTGCTAGTCTCAGTGCCTGCCTAACAGTCTGAACTCTTTCCTGGTTCACCCACTCTGACTTACTGTGGGCTTTCTGGTCAGCTGCTTAACCCACCTAAGCCTCAGTTTCCCTCTAAGCTTTCCCTTTGGAAAAAAAGTTAAGCATGACCTATTTTAGAGGGGCACTAGACTTCCACATTGCACTCGGAAACTCAGGTGACAGACCCCTGCAGATCTAGAATACCGTTCCATGACTCCACAGATTACTCTCATCCGCTGCGTCAGTACTGACTGCCCCCTCTGCATGGAAATTCCCCTGTGCAGCAGTCTCTCCTTCTGACTGCATTTCTGTAGAAGGGAGGGGGGTTGGGTAATGTATAATTGGGATAAAAAGTTATTGATGAATCATCAGGAATATCAGTGGGACCCTTTCTTTCTAGCCTCAGTTAGAAAAACTAGATTCTATCACCTTTTCTTCTTGGGGGAAGGCAACTTATGGGGTGGTGGTGAAAAGGTTTATGTGAGGATGGGAATTGAGGCTGGGGAGAGACTATGGAGAATTGGAAAGGTCATTGGAAGATCCTGGGTTTTTTTTTGAAAATCATGCTAAGTTTTTGAGAGTGCTCCCCCCCCCCCACCCGCTCCATTTTAAGAGTCTGAACAGGCTATTGTATCATAGGGACGCTGACCAAAGATAAGGACGTGGATCCTGCCCAGAGGTAACTTGGCTGGGAGCTGAGACTGCCTCTGCAGCTGTCCAGACTGCATTAGAGCCGGGCGCTGGGCCACAGGGCCCGGAGGTGATGAAACACCGCACCAAGCCCGCACCTGGCCCTCCACAGGGGCCGCTGTAAATGGTTTCTATTATTGTCTTCAGTATCCTTTTGCATCATATTTGGGTAATTACCTATTAACACAAATCAATTATTTCTTTGGTTGTTTTTCTTAGCCAGTAGGCCACATTCTCCCCAGTGCCTGCCATTTCTGGTGGTAAGACAAGCATCCAGGCAGGAGTAGCTACTCCTTTGCACAGCAGGTCATTAATGGAACCCCAGAGGCCTGAACAAATTAATTTCTTTCTTTAGAAGACTAAGTTCTGCCAAGGAGGGGTCATCGAGGTGCCAGGATAATACAACATGTTTCACACCAAAAATGCTTTCCTTGATGAAGATTATTCACAGAGTGAATACAGCTAATGATAGGGGCTGAATTCCAGTTCGCTCTGGTTGAGTAGGACCATTTCCACTCAAGCTAATAGCTGTGCAGTGCAGGGCATCATCCCACAGAACAGTCAGATCTTCTATAATCTGCTCCCAGCTTTGATTTCCTTCTTTATCTCCCCCACTCTCTGCCCTCCTTCAAGCCACATTAATAGCTAGTCCCAACAACATTTCCTCCCAGAACCTCCCCCATCTCCCTTTTCTTAAGGGATCTTTCCTTTGCCTCTCAAGATCCAGCTCCCTCTGACTACTTGAGCTATTTCCCATTTCTCCAACAATAAATTTCTTCTGGGTGCTTCCCCCAATCTGTTTCTATCCCTTAATAGCACACACCCCTTTCCATTTTGCTGTTATGTAGTGTCGCTGTTTACAGCTTCTCTGCTACTAGAGTTGAGTTCCCTGAGATCAGGAACTGTGCAGGGTTCTCAGTTCTGAGGAGCCCACTGCTGCGTTCATGATGTGTTCAATAAAGATTTGAAGAATGAGTCTAGAAGTTAAAAAAAAAAGTGTGTAGCTGCAACATGATTTGTTGACAAACTGGAACCAAAACTCAGGTTTAGAATAAAAAAGAGAAACGAAGAGAGGTGTAGCAACTAATGTCAAAGAATCTTTTTTTAAATCCCCCTTTCCTGGAACATTCCTCTCTCTCCTCTCTGTCGGCTGCTTCTCATGGAACGATTTAGGAAACTGTGGCCTACTCCTCAGCCAAAGCCCAGAGTGACACACAAAATTCAAACATGCATCATTTTCATATCTGTGAGTATGTGGTCCCAAGAGATAAGAAGTAAATGAAAGGAATGCAGGTCTCTTTTAGAGCCAGAAACAGAACCTCATCAAATGATCAGCCTGTGGAGGGACTGCAAGCCCCTCCCGTGCACGGGGAACAAAGGCAAGATGATGCTAAGTGTAGAAAAGCAACGTTGGGGGGAGCATCATCAGAGACAGGTGAGGGTGAAGTCGTCCTGGCTGAAAGCCTCTAGTCATTCGGAAGCCTCAGTCAGCCCTGGCTGGTGTGGCTCAGTGGATTGCGTGCCAGCCTGTGAATCAAAGGGTCTCCCAGTCAGGGCACATGCCTGGGTTGTAACCGCACAAGGGGCAACCACACATTGATGTTTCTCTCCCCCTTTCTCCCTCCCTTCCCCTCTCTAAAATAAATAAAATCTTTTAAAAAAAGGAGGCCTCAAACACCTGAGGATATAGCCCCTTGAGTTGCACTGAGGGATATAACTGCTTTAGCCACAGTTGAGTTGAAAACTAACTACAGACATTTTTAAAAGAATTAAAACCACAGAGCTAGTCTTTTTTGTGTTAAACAAGTATCTGAGAATGTGAAACTGATACTTTTAAAGTGTAGGAAAACGTCGGCCATGTAGGATAATAGGCCAGCATATAATTTCAATTTAAAATATATAATGGGACAGATGATTTAGACTTCTAAGTGAAAACTTAGATTTACGTCAAGTTTGAAAACATTTAAGAGAACTAAAACTCATCATATATTTCAGTTTAAATTCTCACGATGCTAAGAATTATTAACACTTGAGTACTTGAGACAGTATTACAGTTGACCAATTTAAGTACTTAAAAAAATATTAAATCTTTAATGGTGAAGGAATTTAATTACCCAAGTTTGTAAATAGAGCCAAATATTTAAACCTACTCATCTTATATATAGAATCATAAAATGTATAAACTAATTTGAATAGGTTGCATTTGAAATTTTAAGGAAGAGCTATCTATATTGTTTAATTTCTAATTTTAATGTCAAATATCAAATTTTAAATCCAAACTAACCCTTTCCCACGGACAAAAACCATCCTCTGTAAACCAAAAGTTCATACATTTTAAAAAGGTTTTTATTTACTTATTTATTTTTTTTAGAGAGAGAGGAAGAAGAAAGAGAGGGAGAGAAACATCAATGTGTGGTTGCCTCTCATGTGCCCCCCCAACTGGGGACCTGGACCGCAAACCAGGCATGTGCCCTGACTAGGACTCAAAACCGGCACCCCTTAGGTTCGCAGGCCTGCACTCAATCCACTGAGCTACACCAGCCAGGGCCAAAAATTCATATTGATACCTCCTTTTATGCCATGGCTCAAATGCTGCCTCCCCCAGGAGGCTTTCCATGATTACCCCAATCGAAAGCTTCTACTTCTACTCTCCACACTCCTGTCACCACATCTGCTTTGATAGGTGGCAGCAAACTGGCAGTTAGAAATTTGATTGTTTCTTGGTTTACTGTCTATTTCCCAATTAAACTGTGAGCTCCAGAAGCAAGAATCTTTTTAAAAATGCACCACCAAGCTTCTACAGCCTAACATAATATTTTGTACAAAGCAGGCACACAAAAAATATTTTTGAAGAAATGAATAAATGAATGAAGTAAAAATGGATAAACCAGAAATATTCAGGTCTATATATCACAAAAAACAAACAAATAAATAACCAGACACCAAGGTGTTGTAGAAACCTGAGAGCTTCACAGATTGATAGGCTTTCTTCACTCTCTGAATATTACTTTTACGTTTCCTTTTGCTGTAGGGCAGAGTAATCTGATAGCTAGATGAATATTTTGCCCACTTTATTGCTGCGGCAAACTTTTTAAGAGATTTGTTTCCTATTTGATTTGCCAAAAATCCTAGTTTAGCAAGCAGACGATATAAGATGTTACCAAAATGGATTAATAAAAGGTTGATAAATTACAATTATAAGTTAAACATGAAGCATATTAAATAAATCAATGATATATTTTAGGAGCTTCTAGTATTTGAAACAGAATGGGAAAAAAAGGATAACCATTCTTCAAAATATGTTCCCATTTCTTAAGAAAATTGTGAAGCTAGGATAGAAATACAAGTATTCTAGCCACTAGCCATAATAATACTAATACTGATGTCCTATTTAAGTTTTAAGGAATTATTTACTTTACTGTGCTGATTCTGCATGTCGTATAAATAGAAAGTTTTTTTGTATAGCTTTGCATTTTGGGCTAAAAAAAAAATCATTCTATTTCTCTTCTGCCTTAGTGGAAGAAAAAAATATGCACTCTTGGGTCAACTTATCTTTTTAATGGAAGAGGTCTCAGTTGAAATTGGCTTTGAGTTTGCTAATTACAAAACTCAACAGGGGTTTTTCCTTTTCCAGTGTAACTCATATTTTTATTCATTAACCCCAGTTTTAAGAAGACTTAAAAAGTCTGAATAGAAACAACTTGAAAGTTTAAAGACTATCCTTTCCCCTGTGATACCTTTAAATACTTCAAAAGTGCAAACTTTCCCCCATACTATCTAATTACCAATCTCTCCTGGTTGCTACAGGGGGTGGTAAAACTCATGCCTTTTGAACTTCCCATCTACATAGTCCTACGGGGAGATGAGAAATCGGTCAGTTTTTTTTTATTATATGTATTGAGAAATTTTACGTCAACCTGGGTTATAAGGAAATCGGGGTTCTGAAGGGCCATCCTGCTAGCTGCTTTTCTCGGGGCCAAGCCACCGGGTTCAGACGCTTTCATTCCGGTGAAAAGATCATTACCGGGCGGCTCTGGGAAGTCGGCCCTCCTGTAAGTGCGCTCCTTTGTTATGAATATGGAACAGATGGAGCCAAATCTATCTGCTCCGTAGGAACAAAAACACTTACAACCCAGCTCTCTCTATTAAAGACTCTACTTAGCTCCTTTATACCATTGGCTTTCTGTGCACTGCTGTGAGGTTTTGACTTTATAGAAAAAGGCACTTCATAAAAGCAACAGTTCTCACTCTTAAACCAAAGTGGCCTAAGAACTAAGGAAGATGAATACATGGTTTCATTCAGAGGATTCCTTAGAGATATGCAGATATTCAATTAGGGGTGTGTGTGGGGTGTGTGTGTGTGTGTGTGTGTGCGCGCGCAAGGTGCATGTAGAGCGGGAAGACTGTATTAAAGTCTGTAAATGTGTGCATTAAAACAACATGAAAATACAGAGGAGAGCGATGAAGATGTCATGTTTCTCATTACAAGGATGGCATGTAATTGCTCTGCCATAATAAAATGCCAGAATTTAATTTTGTATATGTCTGTAAGGCTAGCGAGGGCTGTCTTGAACAAAATATATGACTATGCACAACAAAATCACGTGAGTAAACATAATTAGTAATTAGGATTATACTACCAAACAAAGGCTGCATGATGCTTCCTCACTATGAAAAATAGTAATAATTACATTTAGCATCATGCCAATTTGCTTTTATAATCTGAAAGATGTGAACACTCCAGTTAACACTAACACATGTGCTTACAGACCATGCCGATGAGCTGAAAACCACCAAAGGCCATACCTACAATGAGCTGTTGCCAAGGTAGGTGTGTTGGCAGGTAGCTAGGTGAGTTTCTCGGGCTTCTGGGTGTGGACGCACAACTGTATATGCAACTCTCCTTGTTATCAGCTACAGGGGAAAGGAGCGCCTGCCTTATTTCATTGCATTTATGATACTTATACATTTAAAGACTGGTTGCCTCTTCAGAGATAATTGAAAAAAGAAATTCTGTGGCAGGATGCTTTGATTCTGACTAAATCAAGTCTTCGGGCAAATGTTCCCCCTGCCAGTGGAAGCGCAGCTTGCCTGAAGTTGTAACCTTTGTGGGAGGAAAGGAACTGGCCTTGAAGCAGATCATGAAGCAGATGTTTTATGCCAAATCAGAGTCTGGGGATACGTAGGCTACTGCAAATAAGACTCTTCTTCTGTCTGTTCAATCATTTCAATTCCCTGCAGTGTGAAATATGAACTTGCCAACAAATGGCCAGCGTGCTGTGCCTCCCAGCAGGGGGGGTAAAGTGCCACAGCTGTGCCAGAGACCGGAAAACTCAAGACGCGCATGACATGTTCATTAGTTCTCCTGTGCAGCCAGGGCCTGAACCAGGCCGTTCCCCAGAACCCACATGCAGGGCTGGAGCCGGGACTGCTTCCTGTGCCCAAGAGTGAACAACATGATTTCCACCAAAATGAGACAAAGAAGTTGTACTCATCTCCTGGATGACCCCAGAAGGTTAGTCTTTAAAATAAGAAAAAGAGCAGATCTTCTCTGGGTACAAATAGATTGAGGAAATATGTCCACCAAAGATCCCAGTTCTTTTCTGACTTTATTAGCAGCCTCCTCTGCGAGCAGTAAGAAAACGAAATAGTGAAATATACTTTGAGCCTCAAAGCATCCAGGAGAGACTGAAATGGTCCAGTGAAGAAGTCATTGGAAAGATATCCTGTCTTTATCAGAAAGATGCAATTGTGGAAACTGTCTGGCTCACCTGTTGCAGGCAAACGTAACGCTAGCTCCTAGTTCACTGGCCTTTTAATTCATTCCACATTACAGTTGCCCAATAATAAAAGTTAATTTATCTAAATTAAAGTAAAAGTAGACTAACAAGTTTCAATTTGAGGTCCTTTGTAGCTCATTAAATGTACATATTCACATGTACCCTTATAACTGCAATTCTAGATTATAAATATCCCATAGTCAGTTCTGTTGTGAGATTTTTCAAAGGTTATTCACATGCTTTCTAGTGCCACATTCTTTCACGTTTTAATCACGAGCTCCTTAAATAGAAGTCATTTGCATCTGTAAACATCCTCTTGCAGTAGTATTTAGCAGTATATTCTCTCTGTGCAGAGCTATTTTAAAAGGGAAAATAAACCTTAATATGGAATAACAATCAAGCATAGGCATCAAAAGGTAAATTACAGGCTTTAGAAGCCTCTGTGACCCCTTTATGCAATTTCTAAAGAAAAAACAATGAAGTTTCTCAATCTTAAAATAGCCCAGAATCATCTAGTTTATTTTAAATGATGAATTATAGGAATACTATTCATATAGTCAAAGCATGACCTAAATCATAAGGACATTTTCAAGAAATGAAATGAGTCTGAAATAATTCATTATTTTGAAATGAGGCCAAATAAGTACACATGGTATATGCTCGAAATGATAGACCATTATCACAACTAATGGCCAATTTCTCATTAGTTTAGCGTCTCCAAATGAATGCTATAGTCAATAAATCTCTCACAGACTGGTTACAAGTGACTGTTTTAAGGGATTAATAATAAGACCTATATTTTCATATTTTAGGATTCTTTTGGCAGCGATTACTCTAGAATATCATTTTGCCATAATGTTTCTTTTTCTCTATTTTTTTCCTCTGACCAAATACAAATTAGAAACATGAAATTATTTCTTAATTGATGTGGAGCTTGGTGGGAGGGAACTTCATTTCAGGATGCATAATAATATTATCATAATAGCTTCCATTTATCTACTATTTCTATGTACCAGGCACTGTGGCAGGTTTATTAAATTTAATTCCAGAACAGTTCTGCCAGGCAGGTATTTTTATCCTGGTTTCAGAGATGAGGAGACTGAGGCTTAGAGAGATGAGCAGTTACTGATGCCATACACAGCTAGCATACGGCAGACCGGATCTTCAAATCCAAGTCTTTCTGATGCCAAAGCTCTGCAACCGCCGTTTATGATATAAATCATATTTTTCTTCATGACTGGCCTACTTCAAAAGTGTTTCATAATTTCCCAGAAGCTCTTTTTAAAAAAGTGTGGGGATATGTTAAAACTTGGTGGAACTTGACTGTGTAATCTTAAGCATCCGCAGTAGGTTGCAGTAAGAAACTGAGTGGGGGCTTAGCCTGCAGGGACATGCCCTGTGCATCTTTCCTAATCAGGTGTGTGTCAAGAGAAAGTCTTTTCATATTATATTACGGTAACCGGCCACCCGTAAGTACTCATACGCACTGCTGTAGGAGGAAACAGGAAACAAAGCAGTAACCCCGTGTTCCAAAGAGAAAACTGGGAAACTGGCAGCACCCCGAGTACACAGGCCCCGGTGAAAGGAGAGATTTCTCAGCTGGGCATTGCTGTCCCTAACCTCACGGCAGCGCTTGCCTGCTCCTGCATCCATGGTGCCTTGGCCTGGAGAACAAGTAAATTTGCTGACAACTTTGTGGCACAAAAACCAAAATTAACAGGTACAGCAGAAATTCCTCTTGTCCAAAATCCAACTGAAAGGGTTCTGTCTGGGGGAGGGGCTTGCTGAGCCCAAAGCCACCTGCCTGTGTACAGACAGAGCCAATGGCCTTTCCTGATGTCTCAAAAAAAAAAAAAAAACAAAAACAAAAACACAAAAAAACCCAAAACCCCAAACAACAAAAAAAACCCCACAAACCAAAAAACAGATGCAGCAGATTCCCTACTTTTAACCTTAAATTCAATAACTATGTGGGTTCATTAAAAAGGTACACCAAAGGCAACTTTGTATATTGCTATTTTTTCTTTTTCCCTTGTAACACAGGCATTTGATCTGTAAATGTCCTACTCACCAGCACTAGAACATACTCCTGAACTATCTATTTTCGTAAGATTCTTCCCCTTACTGAACAGAATCCATAGGATTCCATCTAAAGAAACAAAGGGCTCTGCTCCACTCTGGACAGATGGGTAAGAGTCCAGAGTAGCCCTGGTGGAGCCTGGACATAGTGTTACTCCTCTGCTCAGCACCCTCCAGGGTTTCCAGCTCCATCTCACTCAGAGTGGAGTCCCGCATCTTTACCATGACCCCTTCCCAATCCATCACACCGCCCCCCACATTTACAGAGCTCCCCTCTTGATCCTGCTCCAATCATGGGGACACACGCTTCGCCTCACATCTTGGAGCTGTTTCCTCTTCCTGGGAGGCCCTGTTGCCAGACAGACATACAATGTCCTCACTCCTTTTAGTTCCCTCTCATGTGCCAGCAGGTAAGACAGGCCTTTCCTGTGCTCTGTCTCTCCCTCCCTTTCCATATTGTGTGTGTGTGTATCACCCTATAATTATGTAATTAAACTGACCACCTTATATTATACATAGTTATATAGATAGAGCACCCTATAAGTAAATATTTGAGTATATTTATATATTAAATATATATAAAATAGCAATTTCCCTATCTTTATATTTTCTAGTCTCCTTACTTTATTTTTTTCATTGTAGCATTTACCAACTACCTGAAATATTTTATATTTATTTATTTGTTTGTCTATCCCCCTCCCCAACCCTGCTCCCCAGTAGAGGGTAGGTTTATTAAAGCAGGGATTGTGCCTACTTTTTTCTCCAGTGTATTCACAGAGTCTAAAATACTATCTGGCCAGCAGTAAGTACTCAATAAACATCTGTTGAATGAAGGAAGAATAGAAGGAGAAATGAATGAAAGGCAAGGTCACTCCAAGAAAATGCATGTTTACTCACTGATAAATGCCCAAGAAATCACAAGTTTGGAGAAGAAAAAGGGAAATAAATAAGCCCTTATATAACTGAATAGGCATGTGAGTTTCCTGCACTGTAAGAAGGTCCTTAAGCTTGCTGTAACTGTAAGTAGAGCTTATTTTTCCAGACAGAGTGGGGTTATTTTTTTCCAAATTCCATTAAGATACACTAAAACATATATGCATAAAGGAAAATGATTTTAAAGTACCTTTGGAAAAGGTTCTACTAATATCTTAGTGGTTGTTTTCAAGGCATTTCTGTGAAGGGTGAAGGTAGGGGACTATAAAATATCAGCCAAGTGTCAAGTCCAAAAAGATCAGGCTTTTGTTGGTGGCCCTTATTTGGAGTAATGCTGAGCAGCGGCAACCTTCAGTAGCCTGAGAATGTATAAGCAGACCTGGGCGTGAACCTCATCTCTATCATCATCAAGAGTTAAACGCTGAGCACTTTTGCATTTTCTTACATCAGCCTGAGAGCTTCAATCACTGAATCACAAACTCATGGCTGTGAACCTTAGGGACCATTTAGTTCAGTCTCCTCATTTTACAAGTTGAAGAAACTGAGCTTCGGTATTTCAGAGAGGCCAAGTTCATCTGACTCGAGAGAACGATATTGAACAAGCTGATCTGGCATCTGGCCCAGGGACATTTATCAGAAAAAAGGAAGGAAAGAAGGAAGGAATGATGGAAGAGAGGGGGAGAGGGAGAAAGAAAGAGAGGAAGGAAGGAAGGGAGGAAAGGAGGCAGGAAGGAAAAGAAGGAAGAAAGGGAAAGAAAAAGAGTTCACTGAAACTAATGAGGACAGAACTAGGGCAAAGAATTCATCCCCAAAGCTGCTCTCAAATACAAAGAACCAAATTATCACAAATTAAATATTTAGTGAATTTATAGTATAGCTAGTTCTGCTAAAATTTATGAATCAGTTTAGTTTAGCTTTTTATTTGCTGAACATATTCTTTAGAGTGCATGTAAAAATCAATGTGTATAATACCCCTTTTATAGAAAAGAGTAGAATTTTACTATTTTAAATAACTGTGGAAGGTTATGGCTACTGCATCTTTCTAAGGTCGGTCATAGTTATGATTTATTTTTTCTCTAATACATGGTCGGAGAAACAGTCTCAATTAAGGTATTACTCCTGGAGGAAAATGGGAGGCACTTTACAACTCTCTGCTTTATGATTCTATTTCCAGAAAGCACAGTGGTAAAAAGTGGGAGCTGTCTGTGATCCTAATTTGAAAAACTAATGAAGTTATGTTATTCTCATAAGTAGCTACCAGCCCCTATTCTCTGCACAGTGTAGTAGCGTATTGTATATGTTCTACCTCAGCCCAGGCTGGAGCTGCTGCCGCCACTTGCCCTCAGCAACGCAACACATGCAGACCCGCCCCAACCTCATCGCCACCATCACCACCTCCCCTGCCACCATCTCGCTAAGACAGAGGTTTGTAAAATTTTATCTCAGTTCTTGGCATTGAGAATTTTATCCTACTCTCAAAGAAATGCTCTTCCCACGCACCTATAGCTAGCTATCTTTTCAAAAATTTCAACTACTCTTGTTCTTTGCAACCAAGCTGATCCTGAGTGGTGGTGTATGGAAACTGGATTTTTAGAAATCAAATCATTCTAAAAATGCTTCAGGGTTACGGAAAAAAAAAAAACCCTCCATTTCCATAAAGGGAATGATCACTGTAGCTTATCCTTCCCAAAATCATAATTTCCATATGGAATGCTTGTTTAAAGTGGCATAGACCTGTTCATAGTTCCTCAAGGGGATAAAATCAACATTAATTATTTCCTTCTACCCCATTTCAGTTGGAAAGTTCCTCTAGAATAGAAAGGATAATTTTGAAAATATTTAGCAGTATCTACCTAGTCATTTTCTTTAAGTTGGCACAGATAAAAAATTCCAGAAAGCCAGAATCTCCACTGCCAAAACTCTGTTGGGCTCTGGTGGATCCCTGACGCATCCCTGCTTCCCTTCCTTGTGTCCCTGTGTCTAGGCTCAGAAAGAAGAGGCACAGAGTCACTGCCCTCAGGACCTTCCATTTTGGAGAGTAAGATACAAAATCTGACGAAGCAAGCAGCTGCACAGGCCGATAGAGGTTGGAGGCTCTGGGGTGGGTGGTTCCGTCAACTCTGAACCCAGGGGCCTAGTCAAACAGGCTAACTTCTCTACCAAACTTGGCACAGAGACATTAAAAGCCTAGAGGGGCAGCTTTGAGTAGGGCCTTATGGCAATCTGGAAACACTAATTAAAAGAGAATACCAGAAATAAGGCAGTTAAAAAGCATTTGCTGAAAACCTAGCTATATTCACCCAAGGAGCTGCATTCATGTCTCACCTTTTGTTTTGCCTTACCAGTGCAGGAAGCCCCTACAGAGCCAACTCCTAGAGTTGCTTCCAGCGACATCCACACTTTGGGGACCCTTTGGGCCCACCAGGCACAATCTAATGATCCCAAGCACCAGGGGCACTTCCCACACAGGCCTGTGGGGGAGGAGAGGTGCTCCTGAGGGTGCCGTGGGGACAGTGCCTGGAGCAGCCACGTGGATAGTGTGACACCTTCTGTAGAACAATGATATGCCAGGTGTGAAGACGACTACATAGTACCAGGGAGTGTAAAACCAGCTACCATTCATTGCAAAGATAGGGTTTATCACCCTTCAGGACCAACTTTGAAGACATGTTAATGAGTACCGCCCTTCCACTAGCACCCAGCTTGGTCATTCTTAAGGTTTTACTTAATATTTTCATCAAAGGCTGTGAGACAGGCTTGAGAATAGGTTTATAAGTAGTGTTCCTTGGGTGGGATAATTCCTCCTGGAAGATAACTAGTGAAATGGTCTATGAAAGTGTGATGACGTTCCATAAAGAACAGAAGAACGGCCAACATAAGCACAGGTGTATCTCAGGGAAAACAAAACCCAGCAGACCGTGGAATCGCACATGCGTCACAACGGTCTGCTTATTTGTCAGATCTAATCAAAGTGCTATGTTGATGTTTTGGATCTACATTTAAAATAAGACCAGAAAAGTGACAAAAGTTATTTTAAGAACTTAAAACAACTCTCATTGGAACTGCCAGAGGAATATAAGTGGCATAATTCACAACAAACATAGGAAACTTTGAAGGAAGCGACAACGAGCCTGTATCTGTTTCTCATCTCAAATGAGAATTAGATGCAAGGATATGGGTTCGACTCTACAGAAGTCTGGTTACGCTGACTGGATGGAAGCGGTCGGATGATGAATGATGGTAAAATAGAATTTCACAGTTTTCATCACTCAGGAAGTGTGTGCTTAGCATATTTTAAAGCTGAATAGGATCTTATACATAACTTAACCTCATTCCATGGAAGCAAGTTCCCTCAGGGCGCTCCAATGAAAAAAGGGTTCCAAAGTCTAGTCAGTTTGGTGAACAACACATATCACACCACTCTCTTTGGAGAGTTACAATGTGTCATATGCAAGGCCCCAAAAAGTCTTGCAGGGAAAGAAATTAACTTTACGTCAGCTGGAATTTCCCAAACTAGAACGTGAATTCAGAAATTGCAGCATAATTTTCTTGTGTCTTGGAATCACGTAGCCATCCACAGTCTAGTCCACCTGCCTCTCTTTAACTTTGAAGAAACAGATTCGGTTACGTGCTAATCCCAGATCCTACTAGAGCTGGGCAGTGGCAGTAACGGGACTTTACCCATCCCACTGCATTTCTTGTGTCTTGTTGATGCCAATGAAATAAAGCTGTAAATAATAGGTTAATTTTTTGTTATTTGTTTGCTCTCTTTGCTTTTTCTTATTATCACTATTAAAACAAAATCAATTCACTGTGAGAGAAATTGTAACTGAAAAATAAGTTATATTTTTTAGTCTGTTGGAATATAGCAAAGCCTACTTGATAAAATATCACTGTACAAGAATCAGAAATATAAACGTTAAATTGATGCTTAGGCCCTGTTGTAATTACAGGATTTATTACATAGTTGTTTTTTTAAAACTTGTTTTGAACAAGTCTACATATTCTACACATTCATGATTGAAATGCACCCTTGTTTTGGCCAGTAGTAATTTTTGCCTATTTAGCATCACTGCCTATCTTCTTTGGGCTAAAAAACAAACAAAAACTATAAAAACTTTGAAGAATTCTTTCCTTCTTCCATGCAGTCTTGGTGGGGTTGTCAATCAAAGGTTCCCTTTATTCTCTCTGAAGGAGGGGCATACATGCCAATCAGATGCCTACTCCCAGGAACTTGAATCTTGAGTAGAGTGGCACAGCAATGGAGAAACGCTAGATCTAAGAAAATCAAATGCCTGCATCTTGATGAATAATTCTAATTATCCACTTGTTTCTATGTTCCAGATTCCTAGCATGGCCTTGGTTCCTGTCCACCATGAGGTCCTCAGTTGAAAAAAATTCAATGTCTTAAACAGGAAAAAAGTTCTTCATTTTTTTTGGTTTCAGTTAGTTAGAATTGATAAATATTATTTACAGATGAGTACAGTGCTCATCTATGGTGTACTTGGCAAATAAATGGGGCATTACTGAATATTCTTAATTATTATAGGGGTCACACATCTCGTAATGAATTAGGCCAGAAAGAGAGTTGACATAAAAAAGAAAAGTAATATTATTAGAGTAATTTAAGTGTGTTGAATAAAAATATAGCTGCTAAAATGCCAGGATTAGATAGGCATTTTGCTTATTGTATCTATGAGCAAGACTTGTCAAAATTTAAAAAATATGAGCCAAGTGATGCGAACTTTGGGCTGCTGTATTAGTTAATTTGTTTCTGATGGTGGAAAGAATTACACTACCTTGTGTCTTTAAAAAGTTTCCAGGGAGGTGGCAAGCCGTGCTTTTCAGATATGCTGTGAGCTGGAGGAGAATGTACAGTAATATACAGATTTCCTCAAATGAACTGCCAACACCATTCCTCTTTATCTAAGGGCACAGAGTGACAGTCTGTTCTCAGTAGCAGGTGGGGGAGGGAGAGAAATGTCTTCCAGAAAGCACTTTGGCAGTCAATCTGGTTGATAATAAAACTTGATGAAACATCTGTGATTAATATTAATTCTAATTCTCCCTTTAATGGGTAATTGTGAAAAAGATCATTTATCCCATTCATTTAGAGTACAGCTCAGTTTTTCAATTTAGAAAAGAACATTTCTGCATGTTTCTCAGGTATGAGCCTCTATGGGGAAAAACAGGTGCACAGAACTTGTCAACGGTAAAGCGGTGTTCTAGTCAGCCCTACCAAATGCATTGCACGAACTTGACTGACTGCTGCAGACTTGGATGTGACCCAAAGAGTGGTTCTCAAAGTGACAGATTGGTATTTTTGCATCTTTACCTCTGCACAACATTCTAAACGAACCACAGCAAACAGACTTAATATATTTTGGTCAGATGGGGTTCTGCCAAGAATGTGAGAACAATGCCCTTGCGCGTAAATGACAGCACGCTATTTCTGACCACCAGTGTATTTCAAACTAGTTGATGATAGGAACTATTTTTGACACATGCAAATGTATAATTTAAAGTACCCATAAAAATTTGTCATGGAAGCTATCATTAATTTTGACAGAAACTAGGAAAGTAACTAATTGCCTTTCAAATATCAATATTAAGAATACCATTTATTAAGCTAGCACTTTAACTCATTTATATATGGGGAACTTGAGGCATGGGTGGATATCTCCTGTACAAATTAACACACCTAATAAGTAATGGAGTCAAGACCCAGATCTCCTCGTTCTTATATTATCTATTCCTCTAAATTTAATAATATTCTATAAAGAAACCTATTAAGTAATGGTCTCATTTTCTAGGAATCAGGATGTATTATATGGTTGAAAACATGACTGTTGTCTAACCCAATACATCAGCAGTGAATAGTGATTGCATACGCATCTCTGACCTTTAATCATAACCAAATCATGGCCCCATTTAGATAGACTCTTTTTTCATCAGACTCTAACTAAACCGCAGGGAGAAGAGAACATAAACTGACAAGCACAGAAGGTCACAGACAATAGGCACCCACTTCTGCATTGTACCTTCCAATAGCCCCGTGTCACAGAAATACAACATTACAGGAACTACCCACCATCTCCAGGTTCCCCAAGTACACATCTTCCTTCTAAACTGTTGGTCAAAATGTAATATTTCTTATCGCTAATATCTTGCCTGTTTCCTTGCTATGTTTATGTGGCTTTCTAATTCTTTTCCTCACACAGCTTACCACTTTGTAAAGAAATTCATTTTATTACAAAAATTTTAAATTGATTAAAAAATACAAAAACCCAAAGGATTACCTGGCTCTTGTTTACATCAGCGTGGTGAAACTGGCTGAAGCAAATGAGACTGTTTAGTGAGGCAGAAGGAGAGATCTGTCATCACCCTCATGAAGGAGCCAATAGAATCTTAGTCTGTCTTAGTCTTTATCTTGGACTAGCTTGGTCTCTCTCTAACCAGAGTTCCCTGGGTTACAGAAACATTCACATATCAAACACTGCTTTTGCTCAACACTGATGGTGCTGTTCCATTCACGCAAAGCTTCCTGTACCCATTTCTTCCTTGTCTTGATTTCAGAGCCATCTGCACCCACTTTAGGCCCATGTGCCAGTATAGAACAAAGATAACCTACAAAAGAAACTGCTGGAGAGCTTATGAGAAATGAAGAGCTCTACTGCAACCTCATAAAATCCAATGAATCAGACTTTCTGAAAGTTGGTTCTGTGAATCTGCATTTTTACTCCCCTCTGCAGGTGAATCACAAAAGTTGGGAGAATATCTGGAGCCAAGATACCTGAGTCCCTACCTTGCCCCTCAAGCCAGCACTTCCAGTCTTTAATGTCTTCCATTTGAAGCCATCTTTTCTCCCTCTTTGTTATAAAGTGTCAATCTTGACATTTACTTAATACTTTTCTTTGTTATTATTTTCATGGGCATGGTTTTCTCACACCGGACTATGAGCTCCTATAAAACAAATTGACAACGAGTATTTTCCCTCTATGCCTGATGGATAAACATGGTTCTGGGAGTATTGATAAATTATTTTCCTAATGAGAAAATAATATCTATTACTGAAGCGTATCTTTCTATAGCCACTGTAGATTTTCTACAAATTTAATGATGCACAAGAACCAACAGCCCAAGTATGCTTTAATAAACTAATTTATATAGCATCTTGAATATAAATATTTTAGGAAATAGCCACCATAAATCTTCTAACATGAACTTTAATAATAAACTAACATTTCATATCAAAAGGTCAGAAAGTGCTGCTATTTGATTGAATTAATAATCCAGCAAATGTTATTGATTTAGCAATTTCACTTAATGAAAACATCATAAAGCTATGCCAAAAATAAAAATAAAAACAGTGCAGCCATGGCAAAGAACCTGGAGGTAATAGAGAAACAACGGGGACTCAGATAAAGGGCATCACTATATCTGAGGTTAGAATAATTTCTCCATAAGTACTATCATTATTTATGGAATAAGTGTTGGAACATTACTTGCTATATACCTGGAAAAGAGCTAAGAGCATGAACGTTGGCATCAGAATGCCTTTGCTCAACTGGTCTCTACCGCACAGGGACAGTGTGATTTTAGACAAATTATTTGACCTGACTGTACTTCAGTTTCCTCATCTGTGATAAGGGAACAATAACAGCACCTAACAAATAACTATGAGGCATGGATGAGATAATATACATAACCTTATATAAAACATAAGTGTTCACTACACGTTAGCTATTATTATGTAACCAGTCACCATCTAGCCCCAAAACAATTTATTTCAATGTATTCATAATAAAGCCCTCCCAAATCGGTGTCATCATCAAAAAACATACTACTTCCTATTGCCTGCTAAAAAATTCCAAACTCTTCAGACCCAGAACGAATGGCCCTCCGTAATCTGGCCCCACCTGTGCAGTTCTATTTTCTGATATTCTCTTCCCATCCAGTCAGACATGTCTTTTCATTGATCCCGGAGTCTGTGACCCCTGACTTCCATTACCAGCAGGAAATCAGGAGAGGAAATCGGGAGACCTGAGTGAAGCTTGCTCTCTGGAGGGATGCCAAGTAATGCCCCCCAACTCTGCCACCCGCCTGCGTAAACCAGTGCCATTACCCCTCCTATGCAAAATCTGGGTGCCTGCACATGGCTGCCACAGTACCTGAACTTCACTCTAAAGATTTCAAATGTTGTACATCCTCAGATTTGGCACTCCCCCCATAGAATCCCTACTCATCTTCCTTGAAGTTGCAGAGATGAGTAATACCCTCAAGTCTGTGAAAAACTGATGGATGTTAAATAACAACAGCAACAGCAACAACTCTAATCATTGAAACCATTGTGTGCGGTCGCTCTGCGGCTGAAGGACAAGGTAAGGCAATCCCCAACATGTTGTACCAACAAGCCGTGATATTGAGATAGTCCGTCACGAGGTTTTGCAATATACCCGCCGATGCCTGCCCTGTGCCACTGCTTCTGTTAGTCAAATTAAACCTCTGAGAAAAATGACTCAGGGTACCAAAGACACATCTACTTCCATAGTCTTGCTAATCCTAAATGTCTTCATCACCACTGAACTAGGGGAGTGAAGGACCTATTTTATGTCATCATGTTCTGGCCTCCCATGCCACTCAGCAGTGCTCTCCTTTGTTTTCAAATCCCACACACCTCCTAGGGTGTGGCATCTCAGGAATAAGCTAACATGAAACGTTCCTCTTAGGTCACGTTAGCCATTTTTTAAACTGGGTTTGCCTTAAACTCCAGGGTATAGGTAGGACTTACATAATGACTTGTCAAGCATGCTTGAAATCTGTCTCCTTTTAACCTCTCTTAAAGCATTTATTATGAAGTAAGTGAATAATGAGCCTAGATGTGGAGTCAAATTGTATGGATTTGAATCCTGACTCCATTGCAAACTATGTAATCTCGGGCAAGTTAATTATCCTCTTTCTCTGCCTCAGTTTTCTCATCTGTATTTTAGGGGTAATAATAGTGCTGACATCACAGATGAGGATTCAATGAGTTAAAACAAGCATGGTGCTTGAAACAGGTTAGCACATAAGTAAACTTTCAAAAAATGCTAAATCACTATAATTATGACTATCAGCACAGATGTTAGTGGAGGGATTACTGGTCAAAGTGTGAGTAAGCCTTTAGCAAAAGGCTGCCCTTACAGCATCAGCAGCTAAACCTCATTTAAATCATGGCAGCATTTACTACATGGTCTCAAAGGTAACTAAACTGCCCTCAGTTATATAGCAAGAACTCTAAGCAATCTATTAAAAGTAAAAAAAAATATATTGCTTGTCCATATTGTTGGACTCTATTTTACTCTCCTTGTTTAGATTCTGCCCTAAAAATGAGGTCCAAAATAGAGAAAGAAGCTCTGAATTCAAGGTTGAGAACCCACTGAAACTGTGAAAGCAAAAACGTACAGAACAATGCCATCAATTCAGATGTGAGCCAGGGCCCATGACAATGGACTTACAGGAGAAAATTAACTTCAGAAAATATTTGTAGAAAAACTGGAAGAAGCAAATTTACATTAGAACCCAGATATTGAAGCCGCTAAGATTTGGATGAGTTTAAATTAACAACAATATGTATTATTTTTTAATGATTCAGAGACATTATTTGTTTTTAAAAAATTGAAAGCAAAAGGGAGTGCTAACTGTAAACTAAACCTTACCGAACACAAATGTCGATAGAGCTAGTTGGAAATATTGTACATCTCTGAAAATAGTAAAATGAAAAGATATCATTCCTATTTCTAACAACAACAGACTGGTTGCCTATTCTCCAGTTCATGATGTTTTATTTTTGAAGTTCAAAATGAATTTATATTTTGTAAAGCTTTAAATTTTAAAACCAAACCTGGATATAGCATATAGATTAAAGCTCCGTTCCTAACATGAACTTCATACCATCTGTCTAAAAATATTCAGCGGAGAAGCAGCCCTACTGCCAAAGCCCACTTATTCCCCCTATTACAAAGAGAGAGGTAAGCCAGGTCCCCAGAGACAGTATTTCAAGCCCACAGGATACTCATGAACTAAAATAATGAATGATGATGCCTCATTCTGCATTAATATTAAAGAAAAGAGAAAATAGAAAACTTTATAGCCACTATCAGCTCTCTGGACCATAAATCTCAAGTTTTGAGAATTGCTTCCCAAAAGGGTCGGGAGCGGGGATGAGTTGTGAGAGAGCTTTGGAGCCTAGAGATATTTTTTAGCAAGCCAGCAAAGCACTGACACAAATTTCTACATATCTCTGGCTGTGAAAAGTCTCATTTGTGGTGATTTATATTTCCTCATAAAGAACTCTGTAGATAATATAAGCCTGCTGTGAGGCTGTATGACAACTTTCAAACCAAGAGTTACACAACCATTCTGTTAAAATAGAGCAAGAATAGATGAGTGGGAAAACCTGTAGAAATAGTATTTCTTCTGATGAAAGGCCAAATACTGTTCTTCCAGCAGGCACAATGCTCAGGGAGTCACCTTTCACTCTCTGGGCATGTCTCATGGATGATATTTCGGTCGTCTAAGCAAGGAAGTGTTTTTTCTTTTTTTCCCCCTGAGGATTGACGATGTGTGTGGTGTGTGCATGCTTGTGTAATTTACAGCAAATGACACTTAAGACAGCATCACACTGGAGTTCAGTTGCTTTAATAAGTTACTAAGGGAAACATAGAGAATAGCATGCTGACAACCTGAAGTCAATGAAGTATAAACAGTTATTCCAAGTGTCACCAGCGTGTTACTTCCCTTTCTCTTGGCATCTGCTCTTTGTAAACGCTGCACACACACAACAATACGGCAGCTCATTAAACTGTTTTCAGTTAACTCGGAAATCAGATTCGTACGTAACGTGTTTATAAGGCTGAGAATTACTGCTTCCCTGTGAAATTACGCAATTAATCAGGTGCGTTACTTCCCTAGGAGAGAGGGACCCTTTTGACACTTAGGGATATAAAGAACAACCCTTTACTTTGTTTTCCATTTCAGCATTTAGTCTCAGTGGGGTAACAGGAAGCAAAAGGTGACACCATTCCTCCTTCCCCCTTAGGAGGTCAGATACTACATGTTTCCTCAGTCCTGTAAGAGCATTTTAAATTCATAAAAGAAGCACAAGTAAAAATTGTTTGGTTTCTGAGTGTCTTATCTGAGTGTCACAGCCCTTGAACAATTCAAATAATGGGAAGACTACTTAGGAGTCTTCAGTTTCTTGTGACTGATACCATGAATTTCCATCAAGCTCCAATTATTCGACAGCTTCCAAGGCTCCCTTTGCGAACGTTAAGAATGCTCCCAAAGTCCAAACCTGTGAAGCAGTGATGATGTTTGCTCCATTTTCCTGCCCACAGACACGAAATGGCATTCATTCCTCTGAATCTTTTTAACAGTACTTCATCCTTTATTCAAGTCATTTAACAGGGCATGCATTTCTTTTTAAAATTCTCTCCATGTGACCAAATAATAATGCCCAAAACGTACAGAATAATAAAAGTGTTTTCAAACCTCCTGTGTTGCTATCAACTGCCTCCTCCACCCTTGATTTCACTCAGACTCTGATATGCGCTGGGTGACATGTCTGCGTGCCAGCCAGGCCTGAGCTACGCATTCTTGTGCAGAAGGTAACGGCACCTGGCTATAAACAACTCTTTTCAGAAGAGAAACTTACAATTAACACAGAAAAATATCCTGAAGTGTCTAAATATCCTCTTTCTTGTTCTTTATTTAACCTTCATTTAAGAGCCCTTTACATCCATTCATGCTTTCTGGAAGATGGCTAGGGACAACTTGAAACAGACACAATTCTCTAAAACTCATTCTTTCAATAAAAAGGTACATTCTTGCAGGTTCACTAAAGACCATGGGAAATATATAAAGGGAACAGAATGACCGTTTTCAGGAAGAAATCTGATACAGTCCCAGACAAACTTCCAGTGTCCAAGTGGAGAAAAACTCTTCTATTGTATGTTCAAAATAAAACAAAACTTAAAAAAAAAACCTGTAAGATATACTCTGTACTCATATCTGAACAATTGTTATTTGATGTGTGTGCCATACTTATTCTTTTTCACTATAAAGATATTAAAATTTAAAAATGTCCTGATGCTGCCCTTCAACTTCCTTTTCTATGGAATCAAATATGCTTTGCTGGATATTGTGATCTGAACCTATACATCCCCCCAAATACAGGGGGTGAACTAGTAAATAAACAGTCCTTCCAGAAATTTCCGCTATAAACCCCTGAGTCTCAGCTGAAGAACATTTAATGCTAAAATAAGACTCCAGTAATCAAAAACGTTTTTCAATAATAAAAGCAAAATGCACACACACGTTGTAGCAAATATTGAGTTGTCCATTTTAAGAAAGTACATTGTACTTATAGGTCACCTCCCCTGCAAGCATAAAAGACTATGAAAGATGGAAAAGATTACCTCCTGCTTTGATAAATGTGCTGTTTGACACTCTTCTGTTTCAATAAGAACAACTCAGAGAAAAAGGTGGATTGGTGTGAACTGTCAGGTCCCAAATAATTATTAATGGAGATTACTACACTAAGCTGCTGAAAAACCAAACATCTAAAAGGGAATGAAGACTCCGTTAGGCATATATAATCCCAGCATGTAATTCCTTCAGAAGGTAGGGCAGAGACTTAAAATGTAAATCTTTACTAGGCATTCATGAAATTTTTTACTTAACTAAAATATCAATCAGGAGTATTCAAGTTGCCTTAACTTTTTAAAAGATACAAACATTTCTGGATGTGGATAATTGAAGTTATCTATTTCAACTTGTCCTTGAAAAAATATTTCATTAATTGAATCTTGGAAATAAAGAATGTGATAATAAACTATTACTACATACCCATTTTACAGATGAAGAAAGTGAAGATTAATGAGGTTAAGTTACCCAAAATCACACAGTTATTCAGAGTATATAAGGAGGTTTGAGCTCAATGCTGTATTTACCAGAGTCTGTGCCTTAAAAAAGGTCCATTCTCTTCTTAGATATAATATATCCCCAGAATATATTAAGACCATATCCCCAAAAACATTATTAAGAAACTTGGGAGCTGCTGCAGTGGCCACAGTAAAACCTATGGCAAGTTCTAATATATCTCTGCTTTTCTCAAACACCAGCATTTAAGAAATAAAAAAATTAATTGTCTTTTTGTTCTATTTGGTTTACAATTATGGCATTTATTCATTCAGCAAATATATATTGAGTAACTCTTCTACCTATTGTTTTCTATTTCTTGTTAAAAATATACAGCTTTAAATCAATGTTATGGTTAAGTAGACTCCCCATACTATGGAGAGCTTGCCTGACTTTTGAAACACTTCTGTGAGAAACTACACTCTAAGTTCCAACAATTCACCTGCAAATAAGCTTTTGGAACATATTCAGTTGGCAAGTGAAGGACTTTCCATATGTTACTCATCTTGATTTGCTTAAATATTCTTTTACATATTAAAGAGTAGTCAATAATTGTGTACAACCAAATGATATCTGAAGCTTATCTTGATCAATTCAGTCAGACACCTCTTAAGAATTTAGACTATTTCATCAGTTTCAAAAATTGTGTAGTGCAGCCCTGACCAGTATGGCTCAGTTGGTTGAGCATCATTTCTCAAAACAAAAGGTTGCTGGTTCGATTCTCTGTCAGGGCACATGCCTGGGTTGTGGGTTTGGTCCCTAGTTGGGATGCATGGGAGAGGCAACCTATTGATGTTTCTCTCTCACATCGATGTTTCTCTTCCTCTCTTTCTCTCTCCCTTCCCTTCTCTTTAAAAAAAGTTTGTAGTGCATACTAAAGTTGTCTCACAATTTAAGAGTGTAAACTTTTAATTAAAGTACATAAAACAGAATTAGCAGTTAACCTTCATGCTTTCAGACTGTTGTATGCTATGGATTCAAGAATGATGCCCATAGTAATATAGACTGTCCTCAGGATTTTCTTTCTAATTTAAAAAATATGTATACCAAAAAGACTGAAGCAGAAGTCTTTGGCTTCCTAAAACTTCTTTTCATTAATGAGATTTTCGGGATTTAATATCAAAGAAATGGACATTTTTTTCAGCTTTGTACTTCTATCACCATATCAATATAAAGAAATAAATGTGTATTCAGGTTCACTCACCAATAAGCTTAGGAAGGGTATATTCCCTAATAATCTCCCAGAAACTCCTGGTTTCTACCTGGGTGCTGTGACTTGTGATAAACAATCAATATCTTTACTCTGAGTATCTTTTGAAGACAATCAGCTTACTTTAGATATAGCAAATGCTCGAATAATTCTCTGTCATTATAGTATCATCTTCAGAAAATGGCATTTATCTTCCTTGTTGTAGGTCTCCCATTAAAACTCACTCACTCCTGAAGCAAGTGTGGAATCATGGCTTGTTGGGAACTGCCCTGCCTGGTTTCAGAAGCTGTATAAGGTTAATAATAAACCCCATGGCTAAGGCTGAATAAGAGACCTTGGGACCATAAGCCACGAAGGAGACAAAGCATACCCTCCTGGCAAGGGCACAACCTCTGCCCCCTTTATCTTACCCTGCTTGGCCCCAGTTGGATGACTGGTCAGGTAAGCCATGACAGGTAAGATTCCTCAAGAGAGGGACAATCTAAGACAGGCACAGTTGCAAAGGGGGTCATCAGGGAAGGACTTAGGGAACTACAGAAAAGGGGTAATGACAGGTAAGATTCCTCAAGAGAGGGACAATCTAAGACAGGCACAGTTGCAAAGGGGGTCATCAGGGAAGGACTTAGGGAACTACAGAAAAGGGGTAATAGATCCTCACCCCTCAGCTTTGCTATAGCATGAGTCCTCATTCTATCTGTAAAAAGTCTCCTAATCTCTTGGCTGCCTGGATCCCCCACCTGACTTAAGCCTAAAACAGTGCGGAGGTGGGTGTGGTCCTGTGCTGGAATGGGCAGTTTCTGAGGGCAATCAGGCCTAAGAAAGTGTGCATAAAATCCTATGAAACCTGCTTTGCTAAGAATACCCTCAATTTAAATAATAAGGGTCCAAGCATAAAATGAGTTTGTTTCCCAAAGTTTTATGGCCCTTTGGTGTCATTCTATCTATCTGACTCTGACTCAGACTAAGCCCTCATAGTTCTTTGAATGTTATCTATTGTGTGATCATTACTGCCTGACAAATGATTGATGAGGAGTTTTACATATATACCCTATATTCCTATGCAAACTAAACCCCATAAAAGCCCATTGAGGAACAGGCTCAAGGCCCTTCTCCTCTGAGACCTTGGCCACCTTTTCTCCCCAGATAGATCATATCTTGGTAGAATTATTCTCATCTGGAGCCCGGAGGATTCTGTGGGCAGAGTGCCCCCTGCCACCCAGTGACTCAGACTGTATGTTAAATATTTAGTGGATTTAAAAAGAATTTCTTTGAAAATACAACTTTTCTGGCTTCTGAAGTTATATTAAAAGGATCAACCATCTAGGAAGATACAACTGAAATTTCTTTTGGAGAAAGAAAAGTATCCTTTGGAGAACTGAAAATGTATAACTGTGTTTAAAATGCATCTTGCTACTATCTGATTTGGGTTTCTAGCAGTTCATAAAGTAGTATTTTCTAAACATCAGTGCTAATTGTTCCCAGTCTTTTAAAATACAATACTAAGGTTCTCTTCCCCCTTTTAAACATTTGATACCTAGGGCTACATCTTTTCATTTCCTTAGTTGCTTACTCACTCAATTTCCTCTCAGATTAGCCACTTCCTATCTGTAAACCTTTTCAAGTTACCTAATTTTTCTGTGCCTTCAGTTTATTCACCTATAAAATAGGAAGAACTATACCTCATGGTGTAGTTTTAAGAATCGTACGGTGCACAGAGCAGTACCTGGAACAGAGTGAATGCTATCTAAACATTAATTAACCTCATTTATTCAACATCTACTACATGACAAACAATATAATTCATACCACAGAGCAGAAGCAGTTGTGAACAAACAACCAGAAATATCTAATGTTGGGGGTGATAAATGCTTGAGGAAAAATAAAGCAGGAAAAAAATGTAGGGAATGACAGAAGTGTGATCTTGCCATAGGGGGACAGAAGAGCCTGTCTGATAAGGACTATTTGTTTGTTTGTTTGTTTTGTTTTTAGTGTAGACTTAAGAAAGTGGGAGGCAAGGAGCTGGATGCCTGAGGCAATGAGACCCCCAGGCCAAATACAGAGAAAGCCGCAAGGCCCTGCTGTCCAGGGCATGGACATGTGGACAGTGCACAGAACAGGAAGGAGGGCAGGTGGCTGGAGCAGGGCCCCCAGGGTGAAGATGGGTAAGTGGAAAAGTCCAAGAGGCCGAAGGTGAGGAAGAGAGGAGTACCTGCCAAGGAGAACATTGTTGGCCAGGTTAGAGGCTTTGGATTTTTGTCTTGGTGAGATAAGAAGGGAGTCACTTGAGGGCTTTGATCGAGTGGCCGGTGACTTGCCTGAGGAAAACAGGTGTCTGCTGCGCTAGTGGAGATGATGGTTTAAACAGCATGGCAGGGGTTTAATAATTCTAATACCTAATAGGCCTCTCCACTCTGCATCTCCCCTAATGATATCCTTTTAACTGGCATTTATTGAACACCCACTAAGTGGAGAAAAGACATTGGGCTGGGCCATTTTAAAGATGCTTTCTCTTACCTTAGTGGTGCAGCCCCTTCAGTAAAATAGAGTAAGATTAAGATATTAAAGCTCCAAGGTATGTTTGAAATCATCTATTGCAACCATATCATTTTACAATGTGGACTTGGACATCCAGAGAGATTGAATGATTTACCCAAGATCATATAGCCAGTTAAGTCAAGAAGGGCCTACACTCAGGGTTCCTTACTTCACAAAAGGGGATATTCAAAATCAGTGTTAAAAAGAATCAGTATTTCTACCAACTTACAGAAATAACTTATTGTTCCTTTTATTTTCCTTTGCCTCTTCTAATTTAAAAATAGCAGCAGCAGAACTTCTTTCAAACCTGTTCTCAACGGTTAATATTTATGAGAACCATTTCTAAAATGAGTAATTTTGAAGTTTCTAAAATAACTCGTTGCCTTAGGAAGTCTGTGACTATTGCCGTAACCTACTGATGGGTAGTTCTGGAAATCTATCACTGATAGAAACACCACCAACTTTCTGTCATTCAGTACGCCAATCCACTCACCAAAGTAACTCCTGTAGATTAAAAACAGTATTTGTCAGATTCGAAAATGGGCTCAGTCTGCCTTAGCAATAATCAGTTACCCCAACTTAATAGACTGCCTGTTCCCAAGGAAGAAAGGACATGGCATAGAGTCATTCTTGGGAAAAATAAAGGGTCTAGAACTGTGAAGAATATTCTATTTTTAAAGTAAACTGGGAACTTGATTTCAGATATTTCCAACTACTGCTTTTCTTGACTTTGTATACCTCAGGGAAATGAAGCAGGAAATAAATCTTGTTAAGAATAAAGCCGAACTTGACAAGACCTCTCTAATCTATGTCCTTTCTGAGTCTAAGTGGTGAGGTGGGTATCCTGTTATGATTTATTCCCCCTTCTTTCTCGCAAATCCAAGTTTATAGCTGAATTTTGGTTCCCCCTTGCTGCCACATGCAACCCTTCCTCCAGCACACTAAAGCAGGACTGTCTTTTGGCAATAGGTTTTCTTTTTCTCTTGGAAAACTTGGAAGAGATTTTAAGGCTATGAAGAGCTGAAATCTACCCTTGGCCTCTAGTAAGAACATTTAAAAAACTGACTGGTAGGCAAGGGAGTCAGCTTGTTCCTGAGATCAGCACTAGAGCTTCTTGTGACGCAGTAAGTGTGAAAAGAGCCATTTCCCAATCTCTTTGTTCATCCCACACATACTGGGAGAGGGGAAAATTCAACTGAGGGCCAAGTTCTCCCCTAAGAATACTTTAGTTTAATTATGACCACAGTACATTAAACGTCTGTAAGAACGCACATTTGCTCTGTTTCTCCAGCTCTCAGCAGTGAGAGAGAGAGAGAAAACCCTTTCACTCCTAAAAAGACAGGAAAGGATGCTCTCGTGGTTCTAAAACATGGTTCAAAATTCAATTTAACCAACTACAGGCCACTGCGCTTCTTGTAAATGAATATCTCCTCACTTCCAATTTTGTGCTATTTTACCTTTCATTAAAAAATGTAATTCAGGTTAAACTCAGCTGAACAGCAAAAAGCTCTCGATATTTTGAAGCATTTTGGAACAATTACTTTGACAGGAGCCCTTGACAGTTAAATGACTCCGTTAAATGAATGTTATAGAAGACACATAATGGTTTTTAGTGAAATATTGAATTTAACCACAAATGAGAAAAACGAGTCATAAGAACTATGGGTATATTTGAATAATAACATCTTGCTTATGAACCTCAACGGATTCTGTGATTTCTAATAATCATGCAATCAACTAGTTAGCTGGTGAGTATGTTTCCGATCTTGGTTCTCTCTATTCATTCTGGGGTTTTCCTTTTGTTGTTGTTTTTTAACCTGAGAAACCAGCATGAAAATTTGGAAATGCAGTAATTTCCTCCTACACTGGTATGATGTTTTATAGTTAGGCAATTAATGAGTTCCTGCTCCACAATGAAATCCTCGTCCTTTCTTTTTCTCATTTGCTGAATGAGATTCTCTCACACAGTAAAAAACAGCAAAAGGCAAAAGCCTGCTGCCTGAGAATGTGTGAATTCACTGCACACCAGTGTTTCCTCCATCCGGGGGCTCAATATTTCTTTTCTTATTTTATGGATCGAATGTGAGATAGTATCAAGGCTTTCACATGTTTTCTCATGACTAACGACTGAAATATGCACTGAAATAATAAAACGGGTACTGTTCAATTTCCTTTTTAAATTCAGTTCCAATATAAGTGAGAGTGCCCCTGTGATGGTGAAATCCGGCTTATTATGTAAGTTGTGTTTTCTGGAGAAGAAGGGGAGCTGCAAATTCTCGTAGACTTAAAACATGTGGGGTAGGAGTAGGTGGGGACACTCAGACTGCGGCAGTGAGTCAGAACAGGAATGCTCTTCATCTTGTTGGTCCGGCAAGCGGGGGTGAAAAGTCAGGGCTAAGCATATGGGGTGGCATTGCGTGGATCTGCACACCATGTGCAGCTGCAGGTCCTGGCCCTTCAGGCAGGTGAGGCACCAGCTCCACCAGGGTCCCACTGCTCCCTGCATTTATCTTCATCCAGCAACTGCCTATTTATGCTTTACTTGCCTATGGACATGTGTGCTCCCCACTAACTAGACAGTCACTCCTCGAGGACAGAGAGCACCCTTTCATCTTGCCCCCCAACACTTCTGAGTCATGGTATGCTGTTCAGTAAATGTACTTTTAAACAAATAAACATTTAACTCCTTCAGCTGACAGTGAAAACATGTGAGAGGCCAGATCACGTAAACATTTGATATTAGGTAAAGAAAAGTCCAGATAGAGACACAGCAAGCTGCCTAAATTAGACATGACCTCACACCTTGCTAACTCAAAGTGTGGTCCAGGGAACAGTGCATCGCCACCTCTGGGAAACTTTATAAATACCAAGTCTTGGGCCTCACCTCAGACCCCATAAGTCAAAATCGGCATCAAACAGGGTCCCCGAGTGACTTATGCACACAGTTTTGAGAAGTGTTTACCTGGAATGTATGACTAGGATGATGCCCAAAGCAGCAATGGTGTATATGAGGGAGAAATGGGGGCCACAGCCATGTGATTTATGCAGAGGTCCGCTGAGAGAGTTTTAGAGCTCTCTCAGGACAGGGTCACTTAATGCTCACAGGTGGGAAACTGACTTACACCAGGTCCCTTGGAACCCCTTCTAGATCCTTCTTCACGCTCTTTCCTGTATAAAGGCACAGCTGCTCTTAATAATTGTCTTTTCTCCTCAGTGCAAAGATAGTATTTATCGTCAGCATGCTGACATTTGCAGGAGTTTTGGCTTTCTTCACTGAAAATGTGGATGATTGAAAGGATACTGCTGACACCTGAATAAGAAATCCAATGACTCCAAGCTATGTAAATTTAATTATTTCCGTTAATTTTTTTTTTCAGGAATCTCTTTCTTTTCTTCTGCTTAGGAGAAGTCCTAGCAATTTTCATTTAAAAGAAATACAAGTCAGCAGTGGTTCACTGAACAGGCTGACAAGCAATTTCATAGGGGGAGAGGCGCTGTGTCTTTAATCTAATTTGTGCTCTCAATTCCCAGCTAATGTATCTGGGGACCCTGATATATGCATTTACAAGGAGACATCTGTAATGCAGAGTCCAGCTCGCTGCAGTTCTCTGAAACATGGGTAAAAAATTACTCTGGATTCTTGCACCTGCCCCACAACATGATAAATCTGCATATACTCACAGATGTAGAAATATTCCCGGCCTGGCCTGAATTCAAATCCTAGAGAAAAGGGTGTGAAGAGCTGGAATTTTTCAGAGAACTTCAGTGGTCCATTTGGAGAATGAGGCCGGTTACATTCCCATCTCTTGAACCCTTTGGAAGTGTGGTCGCAGGCACTGTAGCCATCAAAGTTCACCATGTAGAGGACATAACGTTCGGTCTTGTCTTCTGGGACCGAGTCCTCATAGTGAGGGCAGAAGACATCCAGGTAGTCATTGATACAGACGTCAATGTGGTAGTCACCCTTCTGGAATCTGTGGGAAGAAGGAAAGGAAAAGTTGAGGTTATACGGTGAGGAAAGCCTTTGTGTTTGGAATCGGTGGTTGAACCCTTTATAACGCCAGGACGAAGAGATTTATTATTTTAAGTCGTTGTCGCATGCCATTGTGATTAGGGGCTTGGCTTGAAATGCTACTATTCCTAATCAAAGAAACAAGCCATTTTACAGAGGAATTCTATTATATTTGTTCCAAAATTTTGAAACAAATATAATAGAATTATACGTGAATGAATCCTTCACATTCATTTTGAATATTAAAGATGCTGATTTGTTTTCTTTCCATCCTTAAAATCACATATATTGAAGCAGACTTTTCTTATTTCTAAAATAGTGTTTCATTTAATAAATATTTTTGAATAAAAAATAATTTAAAGAACAAATAAATGACTGAATTATTTTTATTATAATTGAGACCACTCTCAATTTTCTGTGCAAATTGAGAATTAGAGTCACAAAATTGAGATAGTTTGAATCATAAAATTTACAAGTTGTTAAGAAAACTTGTAGAACAACATTTACACTTTAGAGGCCAATAAAAACCTAATGCATAATGATGAAGCAGTGAGTGACTGAGCTAGACCTGGAATGGAGATTTTGGCTTCTAATTAGGTATTTCCCTTAGTAAATCTCTTTATGTTACAAATTTGCTTTAGCCAGTCTCCTTTTTTTTTTTTTTTTTTGATGCTTTGCCCCTTTCTATATTAAGAAAATTGAAAATATCTAATTTGAATCATTTCCCACCCATTTCTTTTAATCTTTCAGGCTGTGCTCTAGGGTTGGGCTGATGAATAGTGAAAATAACAAGCCAAATGAAAACAGCAAAAGCCAGGGCTGCTTCATCCTGAAACAGTTAAAATGTATACAAGCAAATGTGCATGTACAAAAACACACACCTCTGCATTCTTACTTAACAAAAGTTTTGCTTCTTCGTTTAAACTAATATGCCTTTCCCCATCAACTGAACAGTATTTCTCAGGACCCAGTAATACCTGAAGCAGGAATTGTTCTGCACACACCTTTGTAAAATTAGGGTGGAAAACCTAGGAAAGAACCTGTGTTTTTAGCTAGTGAAGAAATTCTTCCCTGAGCTCTCAGAAGGGTCATCATAAAACTGTGTTACTGCTGAAATACAACACCCATAAAGCCATATAATCTTCAAGTCAGAGAGTCCCAGTGATGGTGCGCTAGTCTCTTCCATTCTTGGACATTTCTAAATGTTAGAAACGCTCTTCTTATATTGAGTATAAATCTGCTGCTGTGTAATTTCTATCCAGTGATCCTACTTCTGCTGCCTGAAATTACAGAGAACAAATCTAATTCTTCTTCCACCAGGTAGTCCATAAACCATTTGGAGATGTCAGCTATATCACTCTCTATCCTCGTTTCTCCAAACTGGAAAATCCTGATTCCTTTGGTTATTTCTGGTATAAGTTTCTCTAGTTTCCCTGTGCTGTCCTTAAAATGCAACACCTGAATGTAACAAGCACCTTCCATAGGTCATTGGTCATAGGTTCAGCCCAGTAGAAAGACTATACCACCTTCATGCTGGTTGCTAAATTGTCACTGACAATGCCTAGATTCCTTTTGGAAATACAACATGTAAAAGTGGAAACGCTAATTTTGAGTGAGTAGACTGATATTTATGGACTGGTTTCTGCTGCAGGTTGAGTGAGAGAGTCATAAGCCATCCTGAGCCTCAGTTTCCTCATATGTAATTCGGAATAATAACAGGAGTCTGCCTCGCTATCCTCACACAGCTGCTTCAAGCCTCAGATGAGGAAATGTAGGAAAAGCACCATGTGAATGTGAAGCACTGTTAATATTATCAGGACATATTAAAGCATATTCAAATGGGTCATATAAAATATTAACTTTTAAACATCGGAATAAAAATATCCTCGTTTCCTATTTTAAAAATCCTGAGTCTGTCCTCAAATATCAAATGATCTACAAAAGCTCCATTTGCTTCATGCATTTGGAAAGCAGCATGCTGATTTGCTGCTTATTTCCCTATACAAGGGAAATAAGGAAGGATGATCAGATGATTTTTCAATGAGAGGGTCTCAAAATACAACTTTAAAAAAAAAAAACTTTCAGAAGTATTTATTTCTGTATGTTTACAATGATCGTGGAACCAAGTTTACTTTTTCTTCATTACTGGCAGACAACGATTTGTCAAGATGCAAGGAAAGCCGGTGTTGCTTTTAAAAGATTTTTGAACATCAAGGTAACATCACTGCCAAAGTACAAAGAAAAGACACTGCAACGCTCAGATGAAAGGGTGCTGGGCTATGAATCATCGGCACTCAAGAAGGGCCTGACAAGTCCTGGACGAGAGCCAGACAAGAGCTGCGGCAGAAGGCACTGCCCAGATGCACTTTATATTATTATATTATTATTATAGATTTTAAAGACATTCAAGGGGGATGTTTTTCCTTTCCCCAAGTGTCACTTATTTTAGCTTCCACTAGCACTCAACACTGCTTAAAAGTGAAAATAAAAATTAAAACTACCACTGTCTGGATCCATTCTATTATTGCTTTAGTCTACAAATTGTCATAGTATTTTGATGAATCATATTTAGCTTCCTTTTCCCAATTTTTATCCTGTTAATATTGCTAAAATTTTAGGAAACCATGAGATTGAAAACCTGGTTTACATGGGATTGACCAGTTATCCCTTTCTGGTGATATTTTACTTTCTATAGGTTGTTAAGTAAATCACTGTGAAATCTATTTTTAAAATGTGACTGCCCAAGAATTAGTATTTCTACCCTTCTATTTATGCAACAAAATAAAGATGATGATTTGGCATAGAACTTACACTTATGTTTCAAATCTTTAATTTACACAAATTAGTTTACTAATGTAAATTTCAAAGAAGGGGTCAATATAAACAAAAACAATGATAAATTGGAACTCATAAAAGACATCTGCATAATGTACCAAGTACAGTCCAAAGAAAGTTTAGGGTGAAATATTCTGATACTATCCTAAATCATGCTTGCTGGCTACAAATTTGCACTGCACCATTATTTTCTGGCCTAACTCTGAAGAAGCACATTATTACTGAGTGCTTATTGTGTTACATTTGTTATCTCAATTAACTTCCATCACAAATCCCACAGAATAGACATTATTTGCACACCATTTAAAGAGGAGAAAGCTGAGATTAAGAAATCAAGCAATCTCCTCAATGTTACACAACTAGGAAAAGATGGAGGCAGAATTCAAACCCAAGCAACTCAAGTTCTGACCTCCAAACTGAAACTCTCCACTATACCACTTCCTAAGACAGCAAATTGCTATCAAACTCTTCGGTCTACTCTGTATTCCCCCAGAGGGATTATTCTCATTCTTGATGGGTTTTGGTTCTCTTCTTCATTCACTGAGGCAACAAACATTGACCACATACAGGAAGTTCTGTGCTACAGCTTTATATACGTTGCACATGAAATTCTTATTGAGTGGATATAATTAGTTACATTTTACCAATGAGGAAATTACTTTCAGAGAAGCTGTTATCCTCTTAGCTCAATTTTTTCATAGGAAATAAGTAGCAGACTTAGGATTTTAACCCGTCTTACATGGTTCTGAAGCAGATTCTCTTTTCTCATAATGGTATTGGCTTCAAAGCTTTACCAGTTGCAGTTGACCTCATCCAACTTATACCGATCATCTAGGAAAGCCTGCTTCAAGGTTGAGCGGGTTGATCCACTAGACTGATCCCAAACTCCTACACTGAACACCCAATAGTGCATCAACATTTAGAATAAGCCCCAGATCGCAGGGTTATTAGCATCTGAATCACGCACATCACTTCAGCCTTCGTAGACTCAAGTGCTGTTAGGCTTTCACAAAAGGGATCTATTTTCCGTCAGGAAACAGCTTTCATGAGTTTTAGCTCATTTCACAAGAGCAAATTCACAGAGTTAGAATGATTCCACACACCCCTGTTTACAAATGCCATGGGTAGCACAGCCACTGTTTCAACACAGCTGTAAATTTCTTGAAGTATGTTCTCTTTACTCCTTATTCTTAATTCCAACCATCGTAACTATGGATCTCTACCTCTCAGAAATCACTGCATATTATGAACATATTATCAACAAGCCGACAATAATTATAATATAATCTCTACTAAATTATCACAGTGGTTTATAATGAAAAAGTGTGCACAGTTACCACACTTAGAAAAGTCACCGCTGGAGTGAAATGATTGCTGCCCCGGCTCTGTTCTTACAACACGAGAGTCTCCAGCGCCAGGAAACATCTCATGCACAGAACGATGGCCCTTGCTCTCCACTGGGATGCGTGGCCGCTCAGGTCAATGCTCTTTATAACATATAATAGTATGTGTACTCCATTACGGCAAGAATACATTGTACACATTAATCAAAATTTGGCAGAAGACTGGTTGAGAATGTCATACGTATTATGAAAGGGTCATTTTAGTTAATTAAGTAGAGTAAAATTCTGCATGGAAACTTGTTCTTTGTAATCAACTCAATTACCAAAAATGAATTATGTACTTGATGATAGTTCTTGATGACCCAGAGGCTGCCTGGAGAATTGGGGGAAAAAAACCCACATTTCAGGGCTATTAATAGCAAAGGTAACAACCAAAGTTGGGATGTGAGCAAGAAAGCCTATATACAGTTATGTGTTTGCCTTAGTTCGTCTTCAGTGCTTAGCTGATTCCATAGCTAAATTTAATTTTGATTATAAATTGAAAACTATTATTCATATCTCTCTCCCTATTTCTCCTGTCCGTAACAAATGAATCATGACTTGAGTCTCGGAAATTAAATGAAATAAAGACAATATAGGTGAGTTAATGGTTGACAATGTGCCTTTTCCTTTAGTTACCAACAGTACAAGTTTCTTCTGAGACCGGGACCACACCATTGCTTCATGATCATAGTTAACCTGAACCATAAGGACTTTGCTCCTCCTAACAAAATACTTTATTTTCAAACTTGGGTCCTTCCACTGGGGTGGACTTGAGTACTCCAGTCCTTTACTTCAAGTGGAAGTTCTCAGTGTACTCTGCCTTTGCTTCCTCTTAGCCATGGCAAATAGACATTATCTAGCTTTCTTTCTCAATGGACGATTTTCATGTCATTGACCTTCCTTCCTCCCCCACCACCATATGCTCTTGTGTTGCGAGACTGACATCTGGGGAGGACGGGTCCAAAAGACACACAGGCAATGCTGTGGGACTGAGACCGTGGAGGAGCAGCATCAAATCATCCCTTCTGCGTTCGCCTTCAGCCACTTGTCCCTGCAGTGTCCCTCCCCTCATTCCATCCTTGTTTGCTGAAGCTAAAATGCATTTTATTTTAGTAGCTGGAAGAGGAAGGGGATGGTGCATATTTAAAACGTTCTAAACTGGCCTTTAGCATATGTTGCTGGCGCAGCAGATAGCCTGCTTCCAGGGAAATATGTACTGAGGTATTTTTATCAAGCAGCTCCTGAGTGAAGTTTCTTCACTCCTTAAATATAGAAACAGCATTAATGAAAGGAGACAGAGTGCTTATTAGAGGTTAGGAAGCTGTGAGATACTTTATCCCCCTCTCATGTAATATTTTAAAGGATTCAATAATGAAAATGTTATTTCTCATGAACTGGGTAGTTGATTATTCCATTTCAAATGTATTTTAATCTGTCAAAGTGGTGATTGTTTTAATATTCCTATTTGAACAGAACTACGATGTCACTTCTTTAATTACAAGGCAACTTAATATATTACATTCTGAAATTGAAATGTTAAAGAAGGAGATGATTTATGGTCAAAGATTAAGTACATTTATCAGCTTAGGGTTCCTCCCAAATTTTCAACTAAATCTAGAGCAAATACCCCTTGGCAGCGCTGTCTTTCAATTCTACCATTACTGATATAAAGGCTAATTTCAGAGTAAGATGTTTCTTTCTAACCAAAAGAATTTCCCATTTGTCCTGAGGGCCTCACGGGCCCAGCAGTGGACGTGGGGTATGAGTATGTTTTGTGAGGAGCTGGGCAGAGCGGCAGCCTCTGTTGTACAACACGTCCCTTCTTCTCTCCTTCTGTTACTCCTTTCGGCACAGAATGCAAGCCTTATGGCTCTCCTACCCTAAATCTAAAGATGCTCTTTTTTGTTGCTGTTTTCTTGCAGAGGTTAAAGCGTGGACTATAAATGGCAAATCAAACTTGGGGTAGATAAATGATATTAGCATTGCTATTGGAGGGGACTGAAGAAAGATTTTTCTTTTACTGGTTTTAAGTGTTTCTCTTCTTTCACAGGCTAAAACATGTCTATCTTACAGATGTATTGGTAACCGGTTTTCATTTTCAGGTCTGAGATAATCAGTCACTGTTACCAGGCCAGTTGTTAAGGCTGAATGAGGTATATAGTGTATGATGAGCAAAACACATCATTTCAGGAAGTCCAAGCCAACTCTTCCAGGTTCCAGAACATACCAATAATAACTAAAATTCCTACAGAAGTGAAGGTTTACACATTGGGAAAAAAACTACACAAGTGTAACTTTAAGAGATGTTGCAGTTGAAATGCTGTATGCTGATCACATACATTTTCACCCAATGAAGCATGAGACACTGACAAAATATTTAGAACCCAGAGTTGGTGCTCTAATTCCAACTAAGCTCTTACACATGCACATTTTGGTAATGATGAATTCTGCAGCATGAGAGCTTTGCTTTGAATTCAGCAGTGGTTGGCAATGGGAACACGCCATATTTACTTGGTCAGATATTTAGAATTCACCAACGGTTTAGGATAGTAACCTGCCATTCCCCTCCCCATATGTGCACACGCACTATGTACTTAAAAAAGTGACTGAAAAATCCCACATTTAATACTGATTATTCATATGAAATAAGTGGATAAAAATCTCAAAGAACTTTCACTTGTTGCTTTTCAGGTGCAAGACACATCAGTCTGAATGACTTTTCCAAACTGGTATCTTCCCAGAGTAATACCTGTTTCAAGTAAGGGCCCACAAACTGTTCTCTCCTCCAGTGTTTTAACTCATTTGGAGTTTGCTTTACTAGCTTGACTGAAGCCCTCCAAAGGAAACAAAGCATTAAATTGGCAGAGCCTAAACAAGACTTCCCTTCAGGAAGGGACTGGGAGCGTTGGGTGACAGTCTAATTGCTTCTGCGCCCCCACCGAGGCCTTGGGCACGGGAGTAAGGATGTGTCAACGTCAGCAGGCCAAGTCAGCCAGGGAACTAACCAGGCAGTGTTCTGCAGGCCCACCAATCCCAGAGCACTTCAGCGGTTTTGAGAAAGGGATTAAAGTAAAATCAAGAAGTATCGTCTGGAAATCGGTACATGTCCTACCAGAGGTCACTTCTACAATGCAAAACAGGCTCTTCCTGACTCCTGCTGGCCAGCAGCTTCCTGACAAACCTGCCCTTCGTGCTCCATGTTACCCAGACTCTTACATCGTGTCAAACGCACGGAACAGAGTGCCTGCCACATACACGCAGATCCTCCAAAAGCAGACGCAGAAAATCATTGAACAGGTTATCCAGCCACTGTCCTAGGAGAAAAGGATTAAACAAACCGATTCTGTTCAGGGGATGCGGAAGTCAATCAAACAAATAAGCCAACTGCCAAACTGCTTGCACGCAGGTAGCCCTTTTGTGTCCTATTGGGATGGAGTTACTCAGTGGAATTTCAGACTATTTCTAGTTTCAATAGTTAAAACATAAGCAAAGCACTTTAATAAAAATCCTTTCTATTAACCAACCCAAATGATGATTTAATTGCTCTTAAGTACTGGTGTGCAAACAATGAAATAAATATTTGTATTGTGGCTTGATTATCACTTATTGGAATCATTACCAGCTAAGTCTGAAATTTGGCCCCGACTTTTCAAAAAATGGGGTGGGGTATTTGAGACCTACATGGTGTGGAACTAAGCCCTATTAATCTATTATTAAACAAATAAAACGACAAGCTGGAAAGAAATAAATGTTTGTGGCTTTCTTTTGCTCGATCATCATATAGCAAGGGGAAATATATTTGGTAATGCTAGGGTATAATAACAATGTTTCATACAGAGTTTCAGGATGTAAAGCAGACACTGTTGCTGTTTCTTTGTAAACTGGCATGTGAAAAGTTGTTTTATCTATTCTCTTAGAGCCCCATGAGCAGCTGGATACAGATCTGGGACCAGGCGAAAGGCTAAGGTGAGTGAGAAGAAATCTGCGACAGCATAAACCAGGTGGTGGGTATAGTCATAGAAAGTACTGAATTTGTTCAAGGTAAATACATTGATTTACAAGAAAACTGAGACTGCACTGAAAGCAAATCACTGTAATGATTATTAAAATACTATTTGTATGTAGACCCCTTTTTATTGACACAGGACAGAGCTCCCTGAAAACAACACTGGTGTTCACTCACCTCAGTATCTCCGACACTTAGCATAGTGTCTGCACACCACAGTGACTGATGCATGACCAGAGAGTCTGAGCGCCACAGCGACTCTCCATGACCAAAGAAGGGACATTGTAACTGGAGGATATTAGGAGTAATATTAGGAGTTTTCCTGTTGTTTTCCCTAACAACAGGAAAACTGTGTGAAGTGCCCAATAATCGCCTTCTGTGTTCTGGGTCCCATGTCAAATTTTGTGTAGCACTAAACAATATTATAAACAAAGGTCAGGATAGAAAGCAAAATAATGTCTGGCTGCAAAAAGGAAAATGATAATCAGGACTGTTGTTCAAGCAACGTTATAAAATTATGCCTAGCCGAGTAGACAACTTAAGCACCTAGGGCAGAATGAAAGTTTCTCTCTTGTCATTAAGTCCTCTATTCAATTACCATTTATCAGGGTAATTAAACACTGGAAAGTGATGCCAGGCTAATTGTTAGATTATGATAATTACATGTCTTTGCTATGCTACAGCTGATCAAAATAAGATGTGGTCCCATGCACTGAGCTAAAGCTGCTCTGTAACCGTCAAGACTTTCGTACGGGGCTAGGCCATTTATTACTAATTCATTACAAATCAGGCGGAGAAGCTTATTATTTGTAATGCTTCTTTCTCCTCCCCACCCCCCACCGTCTCCTGGAACAAAACTCCCAAAAGGTTAAGCACAAACTGCTGCCTCTCATTGGCCCACTTCCATCCCAATTACACAGCTGAGCAACATTAGGTGCCTCTATTTGAGAGGGTTCATCAGACTGCTTCACAAAATCCTGCGACCGCCTATCACATTGGCAGGAACATCCAAGGTTCCCTTTCAGCCTCTGCCAACCACTGTTCTGCTTGGAGCTGTGTCCCAGCAACCACGAGTTGGCAATCCAGAGCATCTTTTGGTTCTGAGGCTCCCTTCTGCTCGGGTCAGGCCTAGACCAGGCTGGGATATGCCAGAATTTGCTCCAGTTAGCAAGGGGCATGGGCTGTACAGGCCCCCTCTTACCAGGAAGTCTGGTCTCTGTTCCCCAAGCCAGGGTCAGGAGAAAAAAGCAACTTTCTCAGGAACTGAACAGTTACCTCAAAGCTACCAAATAGGCTCAAATCCTTGTAGAGAATGATTAGAACCAATCCTTTGTCTTTAGCACTTCTGGGGGTTAGAAATCTCTCTTTCCACCCCTCAACTAGCCATTCCAGGTCATTGATGGAAGACGAGGAGGCAAACAGGTATTTGAGATCCCTCATTTGACTTTATCTTGAGACGTCCCAAGCTCTCCCCTGCACCTGTATCATTCCGAATGCATTTACACAGGCCATTGCTAGGTGGGGGAAGCTCAGAGGGTACGGTTCAAAGTTGAATAACTGCGACAAAGTTCACGTGATGGTACGGTTCTCTTTTTAGGGTTTGTTTTCTCCTATAATTTGGGCAGTGTTACAGACCGAGTGTTTGTGTCCCTACTTCCCTAATTCTTACGTTGAAGCCCCAATCCATGATTTGCAGATAGGGCCTTTATGGAGGTAACAAAGTTAAATGAGGTCATAAAGCTCAGGACCTTGATCCAATAGCATCAGTGTCCTTCTAAAAAGAGACGCCCAAGAGTGCCCCTGCTCCTCTCTCCCCTTATGTGCCTCTGCAAGTCAAGAAGAGAACTCTTACCAGAACCTGACGCTGGGGAACTTCGATCTAGGACTTCTCATCTCCAGAACTGTGAGATAATCAATTTCTATTGTTTAAGCCACCAAGTCTATGTTATTTTGTTATGGCAGCCTGAGCAGACTAATACAGGCAGTTTAAAACTTAATTAATGGTAGAGTTGGGGGTGAGGTGGTATTGAATGACATTACTGCTGGAGACATCAGAGACACAAAGAACCAGTGAACAACACCAGGTAATAATGTCCAGGATGCAAGAGAGTAGGGGGGAGGGAAGGGAGCAGAGTTAAGCCAATGCTGGCACCCCAATGCCCTGCACGTGGGAGATACTCAATGTCCATCTGCTCTTCTGAGCAAATGGCTGGTCTGAGGGGAGAAGGCACATTATTTTCCTAAGTAAGGACAGTTTCACCTCTGAAATTAACTCATGGCACCATGAAAATGACTGTATTATCACCCAGCAACTGTGTTATCTCACTGTTTCAGCGAGGCTTTTGCCCAAAGACAGAGTGAAGGGTGTTACAGAAAAGTCACATACTCCATTTTACCCTTCCTTGACCCTGGAAATTAAAATAGAATATGCCACCACCTTTCAAAAATCATATTAAGTGCATTCTCGGGGCAAAACAAACCATGAGGTACATCTGTTAACACCAGAATACATAAAACTGTCATTTTATGCACACATTTACTGGTGGCCTGTGGCTTAAGACTGGGGAGTAAGGGAACAAAGGTACTTTGGTTCATCACATAAAAATGGTTTTGTGCTACTTAGTATTATTATTTCCTCCCCACACTCATTAAAAGGCTATCCATTCATTCAGCTGGATCCTCTATTTACTTTTATAGCCTGGACCACAGAAAGATATATGCAAGAATAATGCAATCATAAAAAACAAGAAACTAATTGCTCTATCCCAAGGAACCATAAGGCAGGGAAAGAAATAAACAATTCACCATTTACTTTTTAGAAATAAATCTTAACACTTTAGGGAATTCTCAAGTGCTCTAATATGTCCATGCACTTGAATGCCTGTGTATGTCCATGACAGAGAATACTGTTGTTATCCCCTTTCCCTTTCATTTTAGTAAGTTCTACTTTCAAAATGTCCACCTTGGAAAAGAACGACAGTTCAAAGCAAATGCACATGACCTTCCTCTTGAACTTTCAGAATTTTTGGTCCAGCTACAAGCTCTGAATGAGCCACTTATGGGGACTGTAAAGTTTCAGAGGGACGGTTAATGCCAAGACACAAAGATGATGAAATGAGAGGGTGATAATGGGCACTCCACGCTGGGTGACAACTCAGCACCCTGAGCCGTGAGAGGACAGGGTCACAACTGGCTTTCCTCAGCACTCAGAAGTACAATCCCAGACCCCAAGGTTTTTTTCACACACACGTTAACATTTTGTTGCTATTCGAATGTTCAAGCTGGGAAGAGAGAGGAGAGAGAAAGCAGGGGCAGAGGGGGGAGAGGACGAACGTGAACTACTGTGGAGGCACAGACTCAGGGGTTGATGAGCTGGGTCAAAAAACAACAAAGGAATGTACGAAATGCATTAAATGAGCCTGGGTCTCAGCATAGAATCTGCACCTGGGTGAGGACAACTGTGACTCACTGATCGATTTATTTACAAAATAGAGCAATTGCATTTATTGATGTTTTAAGTCAACATCTAGATATCTATTCTGTGCACATCAAATATTTAATTAAAATCATAAGCCCATTTTGTAGTCTAAAACATAAAGGTTTTTTTTCCATTCCACAAATATAGGGTATACTTTTCAACCCTATGTCTGGGAGGTGATGGTGTAGGTAAAAAGAGAATTTGCTTTGTACTCCCCAGATCTTCTGTCTCAGAACAACCTGTCGTCATTCACAACAGCAAGACCCACCCAAGGATGTTTTAATGAATCTAGTCATTACTTGACAAGCCTGAGCGTCAGTCACTAAAGGTGCTGGTTACTATGGTTTTATGAACATGACTAGAAAAAGAAACATATGACATGCGGTGGGCCAAGCAGCCTGCAGAGAAACACCATCTATGAGGCTAATAGAGAGTATGTCCCCTGTTGATGCTGTGAAGCCGCCCGAAGCATGCACCAATATGCAGAGAACATTAGAAGGAAGGGAGAATGGAGTCCTGGCTGCAGAAATGCCTTTCCCTTCTGCCTGCCTGTGCGGACAGTAGGGCTGAGCTGGAGGTGTGTTTACTGGGCACGGTGTGAACACCTCAACTTCGGGGTGTGCGTCCTAAGAAGCCATGAAGAACTGTTCTAACCCATGAGAGGAAATATACTGAAAACTAGGAACTATGGGAAGTGCTTTTTTGTTTTGTGGCATAAAAACTAAAGGAATAAACTTACATATGCATAGCAGCACTTCCTGGTACAGTATTAAATTTGTCTTTTTTTTTTTTTAAATCAGGGTGGTGTCTTCAAGATTAATTAATATCTCTAAAGATATCAGAGATGTTTGGACGTATATGGAAACGTTGAAATAATGTTCTTCTCTGTTAGACAATTAGGACATTTAAAAACTCCTATCACACAAGAGAAGAATGTTGGTTCTAATGACTAGAAAAATGTACGGGGCAACTCAAAATTAGACACATCACTCCTGTTTTTCTTGATGGTAAATTGCAACCCAGCATTCCCAAGCACTCATTGAATTAAAAATGGAATTCTCAGCATTATACTTGCAACTAAGTATTTATGTACACTACTGAATCCAGGAATTCCTCGCACATAAAACTTTCTACAACTGGTTTTGGTGCAACAACCACCACAACCAAGTTACTGGAGTTGAGAGTGACAAAGTCCTAGCTTGCCACTATGTAAAACACCAGGTTATAGGCCTTTGTAATCCTAGACACTGCTTGTGTTTTCTAGTCTTGACCTGAAGTAATTATAAATTGCCTAATGCACACAGCATGCATGACCAAGGCTTGTAAAGAGATCGCCTCTAGTTTTCCCTGGGCTCTTGCTATTCGGTAATAGTTTCACAGGAACCCTGCTTCTGCATCAAGACCACAGAGAGATGTACCAGGGAAAAAAACTTCGAGGCACCATCTCATCCAGCTGTTTCCTTTCAGGACTGTTAATTATCTAGACTCTTTAAAAAAAGAGAAAAAAAAGAGAACCTCCAGGGAAAATTTGAGTCTTAAATAGTAGCTCTTCTCAGGACCTGTAGATGTCATTCAAAATTCAATGCGTAATGAAATTCACTATTCAGGGGCATCCAGCTTTCCAGTGTCGTTCAGAGCACACTTCCGTCTCCTATGCTCTGAAACTAGGTTTGAGGAAAAAAAATAGAGGAAATTTAGCTCATGTTTTCCTAGGAAAGTCGAGCTGATTGTATTATCGACTGTCTACTGCATTAGCAATTTCCAACTGAATTACAAACTGTTTTCCCTGCATTATATTGCTATTGTTCAATACCATTTTCATTGCCCTAATGAAACAAAGCTATATAATATAACCATAAAGTACTGATTACAGTTAACCATAATGAAAGACAGCGAAGGAAAGACCTATTTTTAAAATATGCAAAAAAAAAAGATAAGAAATGCTGATACTCAACAGATATTTTATAAACCTTTTTTGGCTTTCTAGATTGGAATCCAAAGAACACTGACAAATTAATTCCTCTCTCTCTTCCACCAATACAGATGGTATCTCCCCTAGGATAGTATTTCTACAAGATTTCCCAAAGAGCAAAAGTTGTCCAGGTGCTAACTATATGTATATTTATGAATTTTACACGTGTCTTAAAAAGTGCCTGCTGCAAACCAGAGTATTCCCTAGTACCACGAAGGAGGAAATCCAGATATCCAAACTTCCCCCTGGGTGCAGGTTCCCTGTGCCTGCAGGAGAGCTCTCTCAGGGAGTGCCTTTATGAAACCACTAGGGTATTTGTTACTTGCCCACATTAAATCAGCGAGCAACACAAATGGTCAGGTTATGGTGCTGGGCTGAAGGCTGCCCACATGAGCTAGCAAATCCATGACTGAGATTTCTGCCTTGTAGCAAAGGCAGTGAAGGTTACATGGCTGCTATAGCCCAGCTCCTTCCTCACGGACAGAAGCAGTCAACAAAGGGAAGGGGGGAACAGAAAGAAGTGGTAGGGAAAATTCTTTGGTATTGCCCATTATATTATGGCCAGAAACTGTAGTGCAAGACACTTGCTCCCCTCTGACATTTGTGCCAGAGCTACAATACCCCCCTCCCCCTCCCCCACAAAACAGTGTAATTGGTACAGGGGCCCCTTGAACAATGTGGGAGTTAGGAGCACAGATCCTCCATGCAGTCAAGAGTCTGCATCTAACTTCTGACACCCCCAACACTTAACTACAGTCAGCCCTTCGTACCCATGGATTCAAACCAATTACAGATCGAAAAACACTCCTTTTTTTTTTTTAAGATTTTATTTATTTTTTTTTTAGAGAGGAGAAGGGAGGGAGAAAGAGAAGGAGAGAAACATCAATGTGTGGCTGCCTCTCATGCCACGGACTGGCCCACAACCCAGGCAAGTGTCCTGACTGGGAATCAAACTGTCGTCCCTTCAGTTCACAGACCGAGCTCAACCCACTGAGCCACACCAGCTAGCGCCAAAAACACAATTTTCTATATTCAGATTGGAAACAGCAGACGCGAAGGGCTGACTGTATTTATAAAAAAAAAAAAATCTACATGTAAGTGGACCTGCACCATTCAAACCCATGTTGTTCAAGGGCCAACTGTGTAATGGACACAGGGCCCACTGCTACTGCTCCTCAAGAATCCCTTGAGCCGAGATGGTGACAATTAAGGAAATAACTGTCCGTGCAGCACTGGCACATGATGCTCTGTGGCTGCCCAGGTCCAGAATCCCAGGCCTTCTACATCTGACAAATCCTTCCTGCTGATTCCTTAGTGAATGTGGTGTACATGTAGACAGCATTGGAGAGCCTGAATGTCAAGTTCAGAGGCTAGTTCCTCCAAGGCAAACTCTGGTCATGAGACAAACCTTCCTCTGCAGATCTTCATGTTTGTACTTCTATGAGAAGTACTGACAATCGTATCATCCATGTGGACACGACACACTGAGTTCCTACACTGTTTAACCCATGACCTGACTTCAGTGGTTCCAAACAGTCACCTAAATGCTCAATTCACTTGCATATTCTAGTTTCTGCACCCCTGTAAAAAGGTAAAAATATAAATCAGGGTAGTGTGTTAGACCTCTTTCAATAATGTGTATTTCTTGAAAGATGAAAGAACATGAATTTCTTTTTTCCTATTAGAGTGCTAATTTATGCAAGTTCATTTGCCTTTTGTAGCTATTGATTGGATTTTTGTTGTCTCGTCTCCCGCACTCCATTAGAATCCTCGCTGACTACCAATAATGCAATGCCAGACAAATTTGTAGAGATTTTTATCTCTTGCATTGATGCTCTTGCGTCGACAGCCTGTTTAAGAGTTTGCATAAGCAAGACAGTGGGTGATGAAGAAGCATTTCACTTCATCACATCAGAACCGAATTCTCAGAGAAGATGAGAACCCTTCATGGTTGAACTGCTCTTTTCAACTTTAAATAGTCATATGAAACGTTTGAAAGGAATCCCATGCTTTGGGCATGCTGAAATTAAACTAGAAGTGCAAACTGAGATTACAGTTTACAAAACCGGTAAGCACAGCTGCCGTTTGCAGGGCAGGAGTGGCTCTTCTTTTCCCCATGTGTTTGTGTGAGCCGGGCAAACACAGAAGTAAAACATCCTTTACTGTAAAGCCAGCCAATGGGCTGGCCCCCAGGAGCACAATTTTCAGACTTGGTTTGCTATTCATTTGCTCCCTGTCTCAAATAATGCTTTTATTTATTTAGTGCTTCACTCTGGAGAAAAACAATAAATATGTATGTATATATTCCCACGTGCTTTTCAATATTTATTTGTTTAAATGCTTTCTATTTATGCATGTAAGTAAACAAATCTAATTTCAGTCTTGGGACTAATGATAAAATAACTTATTTAAATATGAAGTAATCCAAAAGCTGTTGATCACAGGACAAAGGAGTACACAGATTGCCATCTTGAGATAGGATTTTCAACTCCAAAGAGTGTTCTAATGTAGTTGGTACGGAGCACACGTGCTCTATTAAGGGGTTGTGACTACTTCTTCTTGTTTTCACTGCACTAATTTATCTGAGTCCAAAAAGGAAGAAGGAAAAAGTCCAGAGAAGATCTGCTCCCAATTACTGGCACTATGGCTTTGACAATGGAGAAATCACAAGATGTGGAGCCTATGAATGGGGAGACTTCTCAGCTTATTGAACATTGGAGAATTGCTCAGGCAGGGCGGTTCGACACGGGCAGAGGGACACCTGGCAGGTGTGGAGTTCAGCCACCCAGACCTCTCTAAGGATGCTTACAAATCGTACACGATGTCCAGAACTACTAATAGACATTCTCTGAACCACTTGGGAGGTGTCACTAATAAAAAGTGGAAATCAGAGTGGAAAGAAAATTTCATTTACAATCCTCCTTGTGGCACCTGGATTTTTCAGCACATATGGTTTGTAAAGTTTGCTAATGTCTGGTGGTTATCAAGGAAATCAGAGTTGATTAAAGAAATTTCAACTTTATCTTCATTTCCCAGACTGTAGACATCCACCGGGTAACTGAGAGGAAACAGCTACCCTTATCAGTTGTAGCAGACAGTATAAGAACAAAGTCAGGGAGAGGGAGAGGGAGCATCCACCCTGCTGCATATCTGGGCTCTGCTGCTCCTAACTGTGGAGCCTTGGCAAGTTCCTTCACCTTTCTGGGCCTTAGCGTCCTCATCTGGAACACTGGAGTAATAATAATGCTTCACTCCTAGGACAAGTTAGAATTAAATAAATAACTGAGTAAATTAGGACTGAATGTAAAGTGCTTAGACAGTGCTTGGCCAATAGTACAGATGACAGAAATATGTATTATCACATTACTTACAAAAAGGATTTTTTGACCACTAAAGACCAAGAATTTTACTACTTTGCAAAATATCTAGAGGATCTCAAGATCTTTAATGATAAAAATTGTGATTAGTCATTGTAATATCTCTTGACTAGATAGTGTAATTATAACAAATTCCTGTCTATGAAAGGAAAGTGATTTCTAAAAGAAGTTTATAGAATAGAGAGAAGAATACGCTGACTCGTGGGAGGGACTCTGCCCTGATACACAAAGCCAGTGCAGTCACCTTCCAGAAGTGTGTTGAATATATAAATGCACAGAGGACAGATGGGAAGTTGCCAATGTGGTGTGATTTCTGGGATACAAAAGCCATCTTTAAAAAAAAAAAAAGGCCTTCCCAAAAGTGAATTTCAGTTCTTAAATATGTGTAAAGTGTTATTTTGCCCGGGAGGGAAACCATACCTGCCAGCTAATGCATTAACATATTTTCATTTCTGTGATTCATTAGTACCTGTCACCCAGCAGAGTTAAGACCTGTGAGAGACTAAGGAGCACTGAAGGTAAATTTTGATGAGAAAGGGCAAGTGCACTGCAGGGTGGGAAAACAGGCCTCAGGAAAGCATCATGGGACAGAAGGGCAGAGATGCAGGTTGAGATTCTAAAGAAGTACTCGAGACTTCCCAATTCTGCTGAGCTCAGCTCTGCAGATTAAGTGTCATCACACTGCATGTGAATAAATGACATTTCTCTACAAGAAGGTCTATTTTAACTTAAACTTTAAAATTACACTTCGCTTGAGCAATGATATTAGATTGACCTTCCCTTGTTACTTAATATGATTGACTTTTCATATATTTATGTTCTGTCTCTCCTCGTTAATTAATTAAGTCATTCAATACAAGTACAATATATTGATTGCCTCCTGTGGCTCGGGCACTGTACTGCAGGTGGAGAAACCAAAACGAAGCAGGACATGGCCCTGGCCTAGAGGAGCTGGCAATCTAGTACGAGAGACAGTCTCACAAAGAAATCACCGCAATAAAACGTGATAAATGCTGTAAGAGAGAAATTTGTACCAAATCCTTGTGGAAAATAGGAAATGGCAACAGACTTTCAAAGGGTCAATGAAGACCTCACAGAGGAGGCAGGTCTTGGAAGATGGACAGAATTATCCCCAAGAGAAGGGGAGGGAGTGAGCTTTCCAGGCAAGGGGGAGAAGTACAACCCCCAGAAGGCCTGAAAGCAAGGAGTTTGTTCTGAGGGCAAATGAGCCTACCAAGGGAGGTGAAAACTATTTTGAAAAAGGAGTTAGGCAGGCAATGAAGACCCAGAGAAGAGTTTTGAGAAGGTGCAGGACGTGATTGGACTTGCATTTTTAAAGCTATCATTCTCTTCGCGCTCACGAAGGCAGACAGGGAGGGGCGAAAGCTGGGAGAAGACCACAAGGAGTCTACTGTAACAGACCTGGCAAGCAAGCACCAAACAGCGTAAGAACCATCAGGGGCTTTAGGCAAGGATCCTTACTCCCCTGTGCCTGACAATAAACCATTCACTTATTCCTCCATACAGCAACTATACTTAGGGCCCTATTTTGTGCAAGATATCTTGAGTCATGAAAGCTACAAAGTAAGTTAGACATACAACCTCTTTCTACTTCAGCTTCTTATGACTGCCTAGCTATGAGGAGCTTTAAGTAGGTCATCTGTGGGACTGAAGAAAGGACATGAATAAGAGAGAAGCTAAAGAGGGCAGAAATATCAGAAGAGGTTTAAAAGTAATCCCTACCATTTTTTTCATTACTTTGCCGTACTTAAGTATGACCACATGTGCCAAAAGTTAGTGTACAATGACCGAAAGAACAATGAATATGGAGTTAAAAGACTTCAATTTGAGTACTGTCTCTGCTTATATATGGTGTGAATTGGGCCAGTCACTCAATCTCTCTTAACTCAATTTTTTAAAAGATTTTATTTATTTATTTTTAGAGGGGAAGGGAAAGAGAAAGAGAGGCAGAGAAAGGGAGAGAAACATTGTGCGAGAGATATATCCATCTGTTGCCTCTCACAGGCCCCCAAATGGGGAGCCGGCCCACAACCCAGGCCTGTGTTCTGACTGGGAATCCAACCAGCAACCCTTTCGGTTCACAGGCCCTCACTCAATCCACTGAGCTACACCAGCCAGGGCTCAATTTTAAATAAATAAATGAAAAACTAGATACCCTAAAGGTTCTATAATGCTATTTCAGTTTAGCACAGGGATCATGTAGAATAGTTAGTACATTTTTGGCAACTGGCTTATTTTAGAAACTAAATGATAATTATGGTAGAACACTGGGACTACAACTAGTCCCCATCCAGGATTTCCATTCATGATATCTATCCCAGGGGCCTGAGGAACAGCTTGTGGCAGGCATAGCATCTAGCACTGAGGGGGCACAAGGAGGTCATGATAAGTGAGAGTCTAGTGTCTGGTATAGAAGGTTGGAAGGACAAAAATAAGGCTAAACTCATGAAAAGCATTCCACTCTTTCCACATAGACAGTGGCAGAACTAGGGACCATTTAGGTGGTGATGATGGATAGAAATGTCACCACTGATTAAAAGCTACAAGAGAAGCTGTAGTTACAGTTTATTACATCATCATTTTCTCTCCACACCTGCTCTCAACCCCACCTAGGGCCAAAGCAACCCAACAGGAAATGGCAAGCAAAATGTTGAGAAAAATCAGTGAGGTCACCATTTAGAAATTTCCTCTCAAGTATCTCCTGAACTGCTTCATAGAGTCTCTTAACATCTACAGTCCTTAAGGACCGCTGAGGGTTCCAACATCCCCATTACAGGGACATAAATATATAACGTGCACTTAATCAAAATTGCCTTACACCTGTTCCCTCCTACTAAAAATGATAGGAAAAAAACATCTGTATTACTCTCTCTGGACAGATAAAACTTCTCTTCCAAAGTCTTTCGGAAGGTAATTAGGTACCTTAAGTGTAGGGGTAATTTAAGATTTTGTCCGCCTCCCAAACTGTTGATGATATGTTAAGCAGATGGAGGTCATTTCTTTTATTTCTCTAACTTTCTCTTTTGGCTCCCTGATGAAGGATATGCTGACATAAATGTTTTGCTGTTATGCATGGTAGATAGACCAGCAGGTCCCAAAGGTGAGGCAAATCATGTCCTTTCAAATGATCTGTTATTTTTGGCAATAAATTTGGATTAACTATGACAGAAAGCCTTGAAATATTTTATATGCCTCAACTTTAGCGTTAGGAGGAGGAGGGAGTTTGAAAGACAGGGAATGAGATATGCCAAACAAAAATGGGTTTTGGTCATTTTGATTCATTGAACTAAAATGGCTTTTTGAGTACCCTGGGACCTCTGTGTCTTTGGGTTTAGGATTTCAAAGGCAAAGTTCTTGGCTTCTCTAGATAACAGAAAAATACTTGGAAGTATTTTTGGAAAAATACTTGGAAAACTGGTGCTATCAGCCTCGTTGTCACTTGATTTAAAGTCACAGGTCTTGAATTGTGAAATGTCTTCTACCATACTCCCCACTTTTGTCTTCCTTCTAAACTAGTTTTGCTGACTAAATATTTTCTCCTCCTGATGTCTTTAAGCATGTTCAAAGCTATAATTCATACAACAAAATCATGAAAGCCTAATGCCTGAAAGTACTGCTCAGTAACTCAAATTTTTTTCTTTTTTTTTACTTTTGCCCCTGAAATGCTGCTTATAATGATAAACACATGAAACACTGGGCAATTAGAGGCTAAGGGTGAAAACCAGGGCACTGGATGTATGTGGTTCATCTACTGAATCCTCCAACAAAGTATTCATTATTTCACATGAACTGGACTCTGTTTTGCAAGAGACACTGGGGGTGTTTAGAATGCTAAAATTATATAGTATTTTTGAGGTCAACCAGAGACCACTCAAACCAATGAGAATATGAGAGTTTTGCTTATATGTGGGAACTCATAAGTAATATTTAAAAAGTCACAATGCTTTATGATTCGTCACATTTCTTAAGAGAACAAAGGTAATAATGATTTTGGAGGCTTTCCATTTTCTCTAGACAACTGCAGGAAACTGAGAGCTGCTTGGTCTTGGCATTTGATCCCTTAGCGTTAACCCCTTGGGAAGGCAGACAGCTTTCCACTCAATGCATACAGTACCGCACTATGCTATCACGTAAAAGCTCTGGGTCTCGCCAAGATGGAAAACCTTAAATAATAAAAGTTTATGCCATCACTTCTCTATTCTCTGGTGTTCATCAATAAACCCCCATTAATCTCTACAGGAATCTTAACGCAGCTTCTTGTACAGTAATACCTATGTGCTCAAGATTCAAAGATCCATTTACTTCACATGTGTAATTTGCCCACTTATTCCTGCTGAGATAATACTCTTGGTTTAATTGCCCATGGAGCAACTGGATAAATCAGCCACGTTGGTTTGTATTAGCTGTCTCTGCATATGCATAAAGAAAAAAAAAAAAGATTGTTCAAGCTGTCCACTGCAAGATTTAGGATTAAAAAATTACTCCCATAAATCACAAATAAACCTATTTCTAAATTTTGCAAAATGGAAAAAAATCTTCAAAAATGCACTTGGAGTTATCAACTACTTCACTGTTTTCAAGATAGAGAACAAATATTCTCAATATATGTTTAGATATGTAGAATTATTTATATGTGAAGAGTGAATGTATGATGATAAATAAATAGATAAAAGTTTAAATGAATAAATAAATGCTTAGAGAAATACAGATTACTGAAGTGTGGATCCACTTAAGAAATGTAAGACTTCTACTTGCAAGAATTCAGTTGTATATTCGCTTAATAATCAGAAGGACTATTATGAAAGAAAAGTCTCTATATAAAGCAGATTATTATCTCTTGTGTAGTAAACCCTTAAAGAGTCATGAGTTTCTAACTGATCTTCCTTGTTAGAGTCAGCAGTGAAAGACAAGACTCGCAGTGCACTCACTCGGGACAACTCGTGGACACACAGAGACGTAACTCAGAAACGTAACGTTTCAGTAAAACGCCTTGCTCATTAAAATAAGGGGGGAAAGAATGCTTGCCTGGATTTTCCTTTCTTCTTTTTAAAAAAATTTATATGAACCTCATAAGAGGTCCTCACATGTGCCCTCACATAAGAATAACAAGCGCCACATTGTTTTAAATAAATCTCTATTTCACTGTCTGGCTTCCTTCTAAAACCATGTTACTTCTAAATGATACTATATTATTAAACTGGATATTGAGATAAAAGGTATATACTTGGCTACAAACCCTAGAATATGGTTAGTTACATTCTGGCTTGAGTTCTAACACTGGCAAAATTTTCAACTGGAAATATGTAAAGTCAGTTCAGACATATCAGATATTTAAAAAGTTAATAAAAGGAATTGGTTTTTTTTTATTAAAAAATCTTCTAGTATCCAGTAAAGTCTTTAAAAAATCTTCTAATATCTGGTAAAGTCAGACAATGACCAGACTAATAAATAAATGTTATATTCAGAACAAAATTTCTTTCATATGAAAAACAGGAAACTGTATTACTGTTGAATGGGTTTTATGTTGTTCTGATTTAAGTGAGGCTTAAGATATGCTAGGCTTATTGTTGAACTGTCTTAAGCACTGCATGTGTATGCATTTTATGTAGGACTCAAACTCTGTAAATTGAGTTGAGTTTTATAAGTGCATAAGTACAGATCAAATAGAAGCCTATATATAAGTAATTGATTTCATGATTTTTAGAGCTATTGACTAGATGATTTTAAAATGGCGCTAGCAACGAGGTCTGCCAAGTGTCCACTTTTGAAAATTTCAATACCTTGCAGTCTCAATGTAAAATAAACAAGAATTCACAAACTCAAGCAACTCCAGAGGTGAAAGGCAGACCTAAAGGCAGCGCGTGGAGTAGAGTGGGTATTACTGAAATACTTGTTGATGGGACTCAAGAGTGCTCAAAGCCATCTGATGCTGAGGGCCACACGTGAAATCAACAGAGGCCTAACCTGGCTAATTGTCTTCACTGATTGTGACAGTTTTGATTAGGAGAATAATCAGCTCTCAGCAGCCTGGAAGCAAAAATGCCAGCTGAGGGGGGGGTGGGGGGGTGGGGTGTGTGTGTGTGAGGTGGCTGCACAGGTGAATGAATACAGATCGCCATTAACCCCTTCTTCAGACATTAAAGGGATTCTGACAGGAAGAGAGCCAATAATCGTTTTTATAATTAGCACGAACGTTTTCTTCCAGTCACTTTGCAACTGCTTTTATACAAACTCAAGCTAATGCTGATATTGGGGCTTTCTAAAAGTAAAAATATATTCACATTTTGTCACTGAAATTTTGAAGACTGCAAATCAAAGTCATAATCCATTCTATTACCCATTGGAGTATTTCTTTTAAAATAGTTTATGCTAAACAAGAATCTTTTTTAAAGATAACTTTTTAATTGTTCCTCCTTATTTTCATTTAAATGTTGGTGAAAATATATAAAATTATAGCTTTATTTTAAAGATGAAGAATAAACAATCACCCAAAATGCTACTTGAAATCCATTCATCACTTTGTGACCAGCTTCCTTCAATTTCAGATCGAAATGACGTCAGCCTCTTATTAGCTTGGAGCAAAGAATCTTTTACTTAGAATGGTACTCTACTTTAAATACTACTCCTACATTAGAGGTGTTTAAATCTCAAAATTTAGAAATAGAAAACTTCTAGAAGTTATTAAGCTCTTAAAGGTGAAAACTTAGGGAAATTTTGTGATATGCAAATACTAACATTTTTAGTTCCCATAATAAATGTGAGGTCATTTTGTTAGTGTGTGAATGTAAAACATATTATGTACATCTTTATTTGCCTATAAATTTATCATGTTTGGTCTATTTAGAGATGGGCAGAGATGGAACAAGGCAGAAAACATCCCAGGAACATATTTTATAAATGTTTTATAAATATAGTTTTTACTTCTTAAACTTTCTTTCTGCTATGGCTACAAAAATCAGAGTGTAAGAACAAGAGTGAGAGAGACAAGTATTTAGGTATGGAAAGCTAAAACTAGGTTATTTTAGGAAGCTCAATTCCATGGACAGAGGTGGTTTTATCTTCAGTTAAGTCTTAAGAGGAATGTGATAACATTAAATGCAGATTTCCAACTAGCTGATGGACTCAACAAAATCTCAAACCCTCAAATGGTGCCTCCAAATGTAACTGTCAGCTGATGTCAAAGCTAATGTCTTAGCCATGGCCTTACACATCTGGTCCCTGTCAGTGTCAACAGGGTTTGTTGGATGTGGTGTCGTGGCAGGCAAGATGATTTATATACACAGACCAAAAGATCTCAGAGCTCATTTGGAGGATGCATTTCATCTGGTGTACTTGCCATCAACAAATGATTGACTGAAATTAAACAAAACCTCATATCCTGAAATCTGAGCAGTCTCTGCTCCTCCCCTCACTCAGATCATGAATATATTTAGTTAGCCAGGGAATTCACGAAAGACTTGTGTCAACAGTCTATTAGCGAGAGATGGAAAAAATGCACATTAAACACCTCCATGCTTTAGCCTCTGACCTCCTTAAGCTGGCACATTTTTAAAATTCTTTATGGGATAAGGAATTACTAACCAGCCACATGGGGAATCTCATGAATATGTGGTGTTCAAGCCTGACCAGCATTCCAGCATTTTCCTTGAAAATGCTTAATTGACAATAGGTCTGACTTCTCTCTCTCTCTCTCTCCTCTTCTCTCTTCTCTTCTCTTCTCTTCTCTTCTCTTCTCTTCTCTTCTCTCTCTCTCTCTCTCTCTCTCTCTCTCTCTCTCTCTCTCTCTCTCTCTCTGTCCAGAAAGTACCCAGCCATGTACTGTGAAGAACAGACACATTTATTGAAGATACAAGAAACATTGTACACAGGACAATAATGCCTCAGTCCTCTTCAAAGTAGGCACCTTGGGACCTCACACAGTTCTCCCAATCGCCATCAGCTGTCCAGCTGTATGTTCCTGAATCTCATCATCAGTCTGAAATCTCTTCCTTTTCAAAGATGATTTTAGTTTTGGGAAAACTCAGAAGTTGCAAGGCACCAAATCTGGGCTGTAGGGGGGCTGAATCACCTGGGTGATTTGACATTTTGCTAAAAATCTCTGCATGAGATGTGATGCATAAGTGGGTGGATTGTCGTGATGAGGCTGCCAATCACGATTTGCCCATAGCTGCAGTTTTTTCATAGTATTGTATTTCTCAACCAACGAAGAACAATGAGGTAGTACTCCTTATTAATTGTTTGGCCTGGAGGGGCAGGTTCATGATGGACAACACCTTTCCCATCATAAAACACAGTTAACATGGTCATGGTCTTGTAACTTTGCTGCACCTTCTCCAGGTGTGGAGAACCAGGCGACTTCCATTGGGACGACTGGGCCTTTGTTTCCAGATCACAGATGTAGATCCATCATTCATCTCCAGTTGTGACCTTCTTAAAGAAATCTGGTTCATTGGTAGTGGTTTTGAATCAAGTCATTAGCAACAGCAGCACAGTGCTCTTTCTTCTCTGGTAGCAGAAGCTGCAGAACAAATTTTGCCGCAACACAGTTCATGCCAAGATCCTGCGTCAAAATCTCGGACACGGTAGTTTTGGGAATCCTCAGATCAGCTTCTAGTTCTCACACCGTCAGTCACTGATCTTTTTGGATTGCAGCCTGTACTCGGTCAATATTCTCAGGTGTTCTGCTCGTGGTAGGCCTTCTAGAACATGGATCACTTTCAACAGATTCTCAGTCATCTTGGAAGTGGTGCTCGTGCTACACTTTTATTTGCGCTGTACTTACTGCATCATCCCTGAAAGCCTCATGAATCATCCAGATAGTCTCCACAGAGGAATGTTCAAGCTTAATACAAAAGTTGATGCAGATTCATTGCTCTACTTGCTCAGTCTTTATGAATGCAATGGCCACACAGTACACATGCTCACTCAAGGGTGTCTACCACCCCCACTGACGAGTACAGTGAAGTCATCATTGTTCACACATGTGCATTCCAGTCCACTCTCCTTGGCTGCCCAGGTACATTGATATTACACAAACTGTTATATTAACAATGCTTGGACTTTTTTCAGATAGACTTTTATATATATAAAAGAAGTGTGTGTGTGTACACATATATAAATTCTGAAGTAGACATGGCCTTTATAAAATACATTATTTAAAATACTGTACAGATTAGGGTAGAAAGTTCCTCACTCTCTGCCTCTGACCTGTTTTGATTTCATCTCCCTAGGACAACACACAGGCATGTAATACAAGACACCATAATGTCTGTTTCTTTATTGTTAAAGCTCATCACTGCAATCTGGTAATGGATAATTCTCTCCACTTTACTCAGTGTGAATTATTCTTTTTCGCAAGCCTTGTAATGATCTGTAAAACTATCACTTTGGTCCATTTCACATTAGCATATGTTCAGAACAATTTTAATGCACAGATGCCCTGATTGGGTGCAGCCAAACTTCTGATTTTGAGTACTTCCTGCAGAGAAAGGCCATCCACTGACTAGGAAATGCCTCAGACTCCATGATTGTTTGATTAACACAGTTTTAGCTTTGATAGGCATAATACAAATTAGCGATATTAACTGCCCCTTTAACTTAGAACCCTTAATTGAAAAAGAATTAGGGACCCAGTGAATGGCTACAGTGCCACATCCCACATGGGGAGGGCTAATTAAGAGCTCTGGTGGTGAATGTGTACCTCAGCTCCTCAAAGTAGGTGTCCATATATACCAATCTCAAGTTAATTTAACATATACGCTAACAAGGGTGTCACATGTATTTTTAGCCCAGTGCTCTAGACCATTTGCCATATATCTCTTTTCTAACATGCTGAAACTTGCTTAAGCGTTGGAGAAAGCAAAAAGTCAGTAATGACTGTTTAGGTAACATCAGGGCAGTGCAAATCAGCGCTTGAAGAAGCCAGCTGTTCCCACACTGTCATCTATCCAAGCAGGCTTGTTAGAACATGCAAAGCAGTGGGCTACAGTGCTTTCCATCTAGGTAAAGGTGTAGAAAGTGGCATGTGTAGCAGCCAGCAAAGAGAAGCAAAATCTCTTCAGATCTTGCTAAGTCTCTGGAGAGTTGAAAAACATTCCCTTTTAAGAAAACATGTTCTGAAACCAAGTGCCGTTGCAGCCATGCCAATGGTGGGAGCACTTCTGTTCACCAAACAAACTGTGCTGGTCCCAGCAGGTGAATCTGGCCTCACTGCTGCTTCAGATGGGACTGGCCTGCCACGGCTCTGGCTTCCTGCACTGCTCACCTCCCGTCCAAATGCGCGCCCTGGCTGTGCTGGCTTTCCCCATGCCCAGTATGGTCCTATAAGAACTTCATTTGGGGTTTTAAAATCCACTTTCTTTAAGGAAAAATGCTGCTTATATATCCAGAAACCTTCTCAAGAATCTAAATGACTTGCAATATCTATTCTGACTCTTTGGGAAGTGGCTGGGTCCTTGTACCCTGCTTCCCTTCACGCTCACTCTGGTTTTCCGTTGGGGAGTCCCCTCTTGGCAGACCAAGTGCCCCCCGCCTTGCCTGGGGTCAGCTACTGGGCATCCAGTCAACCTGCCAGTAGAACAGCCTCAGTGACCCACTCAGTTCTATGTGAAAAGTTGTCTTTTTTTAACAGTGTGTAAATTTGAAATTCAAAATTTTCATGACTTTTCTGCTTAATTTTTATTGCTGACCTGTTATGGTCTAAAGTTATCTTCTCTGAGGGAAAGTTCATTTGCCACATCGTGGTGAGAGAAAATGGTGGAATGGTCTTTGGAGATAAAGGCACTTACTTGGCCTCTGACCCTATTAATTATATATTTACCATATGATTTAAATAAGTTATGCCCTAGCTGGTGTGGCTTGGTTGGTTGGAGCATTGTCCCATAACTAAAAGGTCATGGGTTCGATTCCAAGTCAGGGAGTGTATAAGAAGGCAAGCAATTGATGTTTCTCTTTTTCCCTCTGGCTCTCCCCCACCTTGCCCTCACCACTCCTCTCTCTCTAAGCAATGAAAAAAATGTCCTTGGGTGAGGACATAAAATAAATGAACAAATAAGTCACCTAGTTCACAGCAACAACAAAACCAACGGTGAATTAGGGGAAAGGGTGAGCAAGAGAAGGAAGGGTTTATGGAAACACTGCACTATCTGCGCAGTCTCTTCAAACCTAAAACTGAAGTTCTCTGAGTGCAAAGGAGTTGAAGACCCTGAATATACAAGTGTAGGAGGGGCGTGGTCAGAACTGAATTGTCAAACGTTGGCACAGACAGAAGTTCTGAGCTTCAAGTGTGATGGATGAGTTTATGCGACTTTCTCAGGGAACACACCTGGCATCTCACATGAGGTGACACTGGCTGACAACAAATGGGTCCTGCATTGGGGTCAGGACACCTTTTCATTGGGGTCAGTTTCGGTGGCCACAACCCTGTCTCCAGCTGCCAATAGACACCAGCACCTGCTTGACATGGGCAGCTATGGTGGTTCCTGCCAGTTCATACTCCTGCTACTCTGTTTTATGGGACTCAAACACTTGTCTTTGGAAACTGCCTAGCTACTGCCAAGGTAACATTTTTGTGTGCAGTTTTGGCTTTTCTGGAGCATACTTTTTTTAAAAGATTTAACGTATTTATTTTTAGAGAGGTGGAAGAGAGGGAGCCAAACACTGATTTGGCCGCCTCTCATATCTGCTCCATCAGGGGACTGAACCTGCAACCCAAGCAGCGTGTGCTCTATCCAGGAACTGAATCGGCGACCTTTGGATTTGTGGGATGATGCCCAAACTGAGTCACACCGGTCAGGACCATGCTGTCTTTTGAATTAGGAAAGTCTCCCCGTCACACAGATGACTACTAGAGCCACTGAGGACCTGAGGGCAGGAAGGGCCTGTTCTGCTTATCAGAAGAGAGACTCCCTCTCTGTCCCCTCACTTAACAACTGGTATTAGAATAAGCGCAGGATGATATTTAAAGACTTGGAAAGTACCTGCTTTTTGATTTTGAGGATGTTGTCCTCATGTTGATGAGACCAGAATTAAAAAAACACTAGAAACAGCAATTTTAAAAACAGAACCAGCACCATGTAGCAAAAGATTATGGGCCCCATCCATTTGTGCTCCATGTCTTCTATTATTGCCCACTGACTATTTCTGCTCATAAGGGACCGTGAACTATCCATGAGTGCAAAATGGATACAGCACAAATTGATTCAGTAACATCACACAGACATGTATGAATAATGAGGTTCAGTTGCAGTCTGTCACACAGCAAGCATATCAGTGTAACTGATTTATCGAAAACTTGACTGGGTAAAGCCTCATTCTTAAGAGAAGGTATCAGCAGTTTCTTCACTTTTGGGGGTAAAAACACAAACAAATTTGAGCAAACTCAGACCCTTTGTAATGTAAAATGTGGAAAAGCCCGAAACTGACATAGCACTGACCTACTTCTTCTTCTCTCTTAACCAAAAGGAAGAAAAAGGAGGCGAAAGAGGAGAAAATGATACCAACATTGCCATAAAGCTTGAAGCCTCATCGGAGATGCTAATCAATTTCAGATTCCCCAAGGAAAGCTGTCTCTTGGTATGGGTGTCTGTGAGAGTCTAAGGAATATAGCTGTCATTAAAACAAGAGAAAGTGAGCTTCTCCTTAACCCCTCCTTCAGAAATATCCTAAGATATTCAGTGAGAAAAACAAAAGGACACTCTTCACTCATTCTTCATTTGTCATGCAAATATGGGGAACACTAAGCAGCTCAGGCACCACAGCCCACTATCTCTAAAACTTGCTCCATATTCCTTTGTTTTCGGAGTACAGCAATGTCACATTCTGACCATCTGCCCACTTAAATGAGAGGGGCAGAAATCAGACTACCTGACTCCTAAGGTTTCTTCCAATTCCCAGTTCTAGGAGACCTTGAAATTTAAAAATAAAGATAGAACAAGGAAGGTTAAGATTTTCTGAAGAGGGAGAATGAAAGTAAATGCAAGGACTAAAATACCCACAATTACAACATGTAGTTCTACACAATTTTCAGATGAAGCAAGGACAAAGTATACATAAGATTAAACTCTCCTATAAGCAGTTAAAAAGCTATTCAATAGAATTCTTGAAGGGTACAAAGGTACCACTTAGTAAGTCACTGAGTTCAAGCCCCAAATAGCATCTTTGTGAAACTAGTCGATGCACCCCTAAAGAGAGGCCCTCTGTGCCAGATATTAAACACAGAGAAAAAGACCCTTTCTACAGGTTGTTATGTAGGCAAGAGGGTCCAGGAGAAGAAGGTCCACTAAACTGAACAGCCCTGGAACCTCAGAGATGCAGCTCTGCTTCTACAGGTCAAAAGGGTTTAATTTTATACAAGAATAACAAAGAATCCTGGAATTACCTCTTTAAACAAGGCATCATTTTAAAAAGTGGGGAAAATTAAGCAAATCCAGCAATAACTTGATTAACCTATTTAGTTACATTGGTTCATTAAAAAAATCAATTTTTTATTATAGGCATTAAGTAAAACTTTAAAAAAAAATAAAAAGCATCTGTAATTTATTCACTTGGCCCTAGAGATATCTTTAAAATCAAAGCCAGCTTAACTGAGTTCTGAAGTTCTCACCAAGTACTCGTACGGGTTTTCCAAGGGCCTTGAAAACAGCTGGGCACTTTCTGCTGGAGGATACACATTAACTAAATTCCAATGTGCCCTGCACAGAGCAGGCTCTTAATCAATTATTTCCTGCAATGCTTCAGAATGTTCTTTTTGCAGAGTATGTGGTTAGGCCCTGGGATCTCTGTAGAGATCCTGACTCATACATACACACTCTAAACTACGTGCTCCTCAAACACATGCACTTGTCATCCTTCACAGCCAAGACGGAGGAACTGAGAGAATTCAGAAGAGGTAAGGAGGATAGAGTGTATGGAACAAGATGTTGCAGAGAGAAAGAATCAGAGAAGGGAAAGGGAGAGATGGGAATCAAAGAGAACAAGGACATCTTTTGTTTACAGAAGCAGTTTCTGGACTGAGATCTTTATTTTATGTTGAGAAATCAGGTGAACAAATGGGATGTATGCTAGCTATATTGAGTAACTGATATCACCATTTCAAAAAGAAACTTGCTCCACAATAAACACCCACAATGCAGAGAGCTCCACAGTAAATGGCCCCAAGCGCACTCTGTGAGCTAGATCTAAAGCTTCACACTCAGCTGATCTATTTTTGAATCCCAGAGTTTAAGTCGCCAGTTCAACGAAATACCATCCCTACCAATATTTGTGATGATCAGAAGACGAGACCAGAGATGAAAACACCTGGCAAAGAGTATACCGTGTCTTGCTGTGAAGAAGCATATTGCCCGGAATGCCTGCTTCCTGTCACTGAGAAGCATTCCACCTGCCCAATAAACAAATCCATGGCCTCAAGCTAAACCTAGTGGGATCCCCTCATCTTGCCCCTACTCCCAGATCTGTTGTGTAAATGGTTCACTCCTTTCTTGTGTTGGGGTTTGAAAGGTTCATGACCCTGAAGTTCATTCATACGAGGAAAGAAAAATAGCATGTGATGACTGTCCTGGAGAGAAAACACAGCTGGTTGTGAGGAAGGAGACTCGGGTTGCAGGCCCCACTCTGTGTGACGGTGAATATGTCATGCACTCTCCACGGCTTGGGTTCCTTGTGGATGAAGAGAGGCTGTGGAGCTGAGATGCGGAGATGAGATGGGGGCTGGGCAGGGGAGCAGGGGCTCCAATTCGACATTCTCCGATTCTCAAGTAGCATACTTTTTATTTTGCTGAAAATATAACCACAACCATTCTCAAAAGAATTTGAGGAAGTTCAGTTTGGTCACTAAAATAAATAACTGCCATATATCACTAAATAAAAAAGCAGATTACAATGTAACATGTAAAGTAATTTTGATTATGTTCATGCATGCTAGATGGCAGTATTATGAACAAAGTTTATTTTCATCAGCGCACTTTCAAAATACTGATTTCTAAAAAAATAAATAAATATATATATTTCTAATTTTTTTCAATGACGAGGCATTTCTATTTTAATCACAAAAACAATATTGGAATGAAAAAGCTAAGCTACTATACCTGGCTATTTTCAGGACTATCTTTCAAGATTTTCCAAACAAACATTTGTGATATATGTGTGTGTGCGCGTGCGTGTGTGCGCGCGCGCGTGCGCGCACGTGTGTGTGATTTATAAAACACTGAGATTCAATGAAAAGTTTTGGGACACTTAATAAAAATCATTGATGTAAACATTTTAGAGAGCAAATAAAAAGCTGTTCAAAGGCTTAGGAAAATTTTGACAATCAATAAAGTGATAAACTCAGGTACAAAGAAAATTATACTATTGCTTGAGTTAATTTGGGGAAGTACTATCTCTAAGAATTTTCTTGTAATCAATTTACAGTCCATTAAGATTGAGCTTTTCTGTATTCATTCATATACGCTTCCGTTATCCAGTCTTTCCACAGAATGCATGCACTTTGCCTCCTTTGTGTGGATGATCTGAAGTCACGAATGCCGAATTCAAAGGCATAAAATCACACCCACCCATCTGCACTGAAGCACCTGCTGGTGAGCACCTTGCATGTAGCGTCAACTACTTCCTATTAGATCAAAGTTTACTCTGACAGCAGCAAAGTAAGTGGGTTGAAAGCATTAGGGAAAGAATTTTAGAGCTCAGGAGAGCTTTCAGAAAGTTTTGATATCAATCTTTGGAGCAGAAGCAATGATTACAGAGAGAGGATAATAAGAACTTTATGAGGTTTTAAATAGGAGGAAGGGAAATAACTCAGGCACACCCTGCCCCTGGCTTCCCAGCCTTGGAGACTGGGCTGATTTCAATTCAGCAACAGGGCCAGCGCATCAGACTGAGATTTCTAGACCCATGACGACAACAACTTGACAACTTGTTCCACTCTTGTCCTGCAGGACTGTGTGTCTCAGCCTATCCCCACACTCTCCATCACCCCTATCACAACTGAGGCCCTGGGGTGCCTGTTGATGGAGATGAAGCTGTCTGACCCACCTCTACCCCAGGACAGACTACAGCAAGCTGCGCTCTGGCAAAGGCGGGGTGATACTGCTTCCAAATCCATTGTCTGCTCATCCTCAGGGGACAAAACGGAGAAGTTCTGCAAGTAATTTTCCGGAGAAACAAAGCATCACAGAGAACTCTGGGCCCCAACATTCCCCTTCCCTGCCGCAACTCCTTTCTCTGGGGTGGTGAACGGTTTCATTTCCTGACTGGAGCTTTCTACAATGGACTCTCATAACTCAGCCCTCTGCCTTCCTGACAGTTTAGTTAAACCCACAGAGCAAAAAGTTACAAACAGAATCCCAGGCAAAAGGGGAGTTGCCCATAGGCTCAAATTAACTACCAGTCCCCAAGTATCTAACCTTTACTTATCGCACAGAAAGAACTCGGAAGCAAAACCAAATCCATGAGCAAAATTCATGGTGACAGGAAAGAGGAGAGGGGAAAATAAACACCTCAAGTCCAGGGCTACTGTTTCCAACTCTTTCCTGACTGCAGGTCCTGACAGAGAGTGCATTCACAGCAGTCCCTCTGCCTGGAGAGGCAAACCTGTTTTTAATGCAAAACTTCTTTTTTCTTTCTCTTTTTTGTCCTTCAGACCAGCACTGAGCTCACCGAGGAAGCAGGGCCTAAGGGTTTACACCTGTGACCCAAACTTTCCATTCTGTGTGAGATTATTTTAAAGAAAAGCAAGTTTCTGAACCACTGCCTTTCCTTAGGCCAACGGTTACCAAGAGCAACAGCAGTGTTTTTTTTTTTTTTTAATTTATTTTCAAATGTGACCCAAATTATGACTTATAATAAATCAGACTTCACCTTGACGTCTTTCCAAGTTCCTCACAAGGCCATCTTTTCTCATGTACCTGGGCAGCGCGAACATCAACAGGCTATGAAAGACAATGGCTGAAGATGACCTTAGATGACAACCCAATGTAATTTTTTGTTTCCCAGATCTTGTTCTGTCACAATTTATGCAGAACACTAGAAGAATATGGCCAGGTGAATCCTAAAATAAGTCATGAACTTTTCCCAATACAGCACAACACCAAGTTTCTACTGCTTCACTCCAAGGACATCACATACAGTAGGTGGCTTTGCTGGCAGTCTGAGCCAATGACAGTAAAGCCAGGGCGGTGTTCATGAAGCCATGGCAGTTAAGTCCAACATCATTGAAAATCAAAGTAACAGGTAGTTACATAGTTACAGAGTTTTACTCCCAAGCAAATTCATCACAGCAGCATGTGAAATGCAATAAACAAAACAAAACAAAAAAACCATCCTCTCCTCTCCATCTCTGACTATTTAATTAGTTTGTAGAAATGTTCTCTCATTTTAAATGTATTGTTGTGATGTCTGGGGTCTTTCATTGAAGCGGGGGGGGGGGGCACTCCCAAAGATACACGCACTACCCAAGCAAGACAGAGCCTGAGATCCTCACAGAAAAATAAAGAGAAGGGGAGCAAACCAGGCTTCACGACTGCTGGTGTGAGACCTCGGGTCGTGTGCTCTGCAACTGCCCTGCCTTCCCTGGGGTACTCAGGAACACTCGAAGTCAGAACCATTAATCTCATTTTCATCTCCAGCTTCCATGAGAAAGTCATTCAAACTTCTAACTAAAGGATGAGGACTCAACCCCAGAGGTTTCTGACCCGAAGAACTTTTTATGAGACTATGATTCCAAAGCCGGGGCTCAGGTAATTTAGAGATGCATCCTTTTAGTACAACAGTTTGCTCGCCCTTGCACTGCCAGTGCTTTGCTATGAAACCAAAGTTCCACTGTGGATTTAGAGACAATAAACAGCTCATAAATCCTGTTAAGCCATTGTCTGTGTCAAAGATGCAGGTATTAATGCTGAGTCACTGCTATGCTTTGCAGAGATAATACTTGATCCTCCCTGTCCACATATTTTAACCAGTCAGCTAGGCTCAGAGAAAGATAGCTCAAGTGGAGCTGGACACCTGAGCTGAAACGATAGAAATGGCTTCTCTTCCCCGAATTCCCTTCCCCATTCCCATACCTCAGCAAGCCTCGGCGTCTGCCAGTTCTAAAGAATCATGTACGCAGAAACACAGCTGATGTCCCTGGACCGAATTTGGGTGAATGGAATACTACCCTTCCCAGCTGAGTTGAATGAGGAGTATTCTTGCAAAATCAGCTTAAGGAGACTTTGCTTTGTGACACTCATATTTCTTTCCATCACCGTCAATGAAGACAAGTTTCCTGTTCTTACACCATTCACACGGCATCTATCGGACAGAGGAGATATAGTGAACATGAAACTAGCTATGATGTAAACTAGTGTGGTGAGTTTTCTAAGCAAGATGCACACAGCCTTCAACCAGCAAAGGGTGCAGAGGTGTTGGCTTTGAGCCTATTGTTGTAGGAAGTGTGGCAGCCAGAGTCAGGG